>PDND01000054.1:0-142124 GCA_002572855.1 [Emmonsia] crescens
AAAAAAAAAAAAAAAAAAAGGAAACAAGAGGCACAGCGCTAACTAACTAACTGACTAACTATCTAACTAGCTATCTAAAGGAACTTCACCGCATTGACTTGACATGCATGACATGAACATGACATGACATGACACAGTGACCAGTTACATACAACCCGCGGTGCAGATTCTTTCTCCCTGTTCCCGTTCTTTCGTCCGGCTGTATTGTAAGCTATGTATAACTGTTGATTGATGATAGCTCTTGCACCGCACCCAAGCACAATTCCACAGCAATCTCACCACCCAACTCAAATATCCCCTCCTCCCCCTCCTCCCCCTCCCCCGTGCATCGTGTCGTGGGTGTGGGGGTATGTAGTTAAATCAAGACACCGATAATAATAATAATAATAATAATAATAATAATAATAATAATAATAATAATAATAATAATAATAATAAGCTCATTATTGCTGTTGAATTGGGTTTATATCTCTTTATATATATATATATATATATATATATTCATGGGAAAGAATGACAATGGGTATTATATATATGCTACATATGTATGTATGTCTTCTTATCTACTACACTACTACAACTTCCATCCAGATTAATTATTGTTATTAAATGTAGTTGGTTTATCTTGTTCATTGAATTCATATGTATGTACTATTCAATAATACTACTAATCAGGGAGTGCTTTGACCTTCAACATGGATAACTATTATATATCCCCGCGCTGCCTTATTCTTGCAAGCGTAAAAAATTTGATATTCTCATAGGGCGGTTTTTTTTTTTTGTTTCTTTTTTTTGTTTCTTTTTCTTTTTCTTGTTTGGTCTAACTTCTTCCCCGAATCCCCCCCACATGTTCTGTTCTGTTCTGTCTGACATCATGTGTATGTATCTGTAGCTGTATCTGTAGCTGTAGCTCTAGCTGTAGCTGTCAAATCATGCTCATGCTAATGCTCATGCGCACCACGCTTACATACACTCACCCCATTGCTCATGCGCGTATCTACCTGTATTACTTCCCCCCCCCACCCCGCGATTCCTGTGTGGCAAATGTGTGGAAAAATGGGCTGCATTGGTTTAACAAGTAGATACTATCAACTAACGAAAAATGCCCAGTGTGAGAACGTCAGTGTGGGTGGGTGGGCCTGTTTGTTCAACCCACAGCTTCTTCTTCTCAGCGCGGTTTGAGAAAGCTTGGGGAAAGCTTGTATTTTCTTTTTCTTTCTCTTTTCTTTTGTGTACTTTTTGTTCTCGTGGCGTACTTCGTTTTCTGGTCGGGTTGATATGGTGGGAAGGGTGATGGTCGTAAGTAAATATGATATCCTATATAACCATGGCCATAGCCATAAAGGATAAAAATTTTTATTTTCCTTTACCTGTTCTAGAAACGCAGCACGCAGTCGAAGCTTTATGCTGACCGCTCCGGCTTTCTCACAAAACTTAATCTACGTTTAGAGGGGGCAAAGATAGTTGAATCAAGATATGTTAGCAGCAGTTACGTCTTGGGATTGTTCGCATCTTGCTCCGGGGGGGGGGGGGGGAAGGAGGTGCGGAGAAACCTTTGCACTCCACTGCTTCTTCAGGTTTCAAATAGATAAGGTAAAAAATCAAATCAGTCACGCCGCCCCCTGAAAATATACCTAGTTTGAAAAGGGTAGGGAACTTAGTTTTAATTATTCAATAAATATTATGTGTGTGTTAGATGTAGGTATATATATTGTATTAAATATGTGACTGAGATGGTGAGGTGGATTTGTTGACTGCGTTTTATAAAAGAGGATATAACTATTTATATGATGGAACGGAAAGGAAAATCAATCCCTTTACCCAGCTAACATTAACAAGCCTGCAGTTGCTTGGAAAGGGAGCGAAGACGAAGAGGAGAACAATATATATATATATTAGATGTAATTAAAATTGATTTATGGACTTCTTCCGTATGTATTTCTGTATTCAAATGGAATTGTGGAAACGGGAATTAAAAATCGAATCGCAGCGCACACAGCTCAACTCATACACAACTGACTGAATGAGAAAGGAAAATGAACTAAGAAGGGGAAAAGCAAAGTGGGCAAGTGGGTAAAGGAAAAGATAAAATAGAAGTGAAGAAGGGCATAAAGGGGAGGGGGAGGGCAAGGAAACGAAGAAAGAACACAAGAAGAAAAAAATGACATATTACAAATCGAGTAGAGAAGGAAAAGGAGAGATTAGGAAGAGAAGGGGGGGAAGGAGGAGAAAAATACACAACAACGCCCCGCAGTACCGTGGCCCTGCCTTGGGAGTTGAGAGAAATAAACATAAAACAAAATTTTAGCGCCCTAGCCGCACTGCACGCCGCAATATAAAGGCGGGTGGGTGGGTAGGTCGGGAGGAGTGAGACGTAATACAGAATCAAGAGAAGAAAGAAAAGAGAGATCAACCACACGCCACCGAGAAAAGTAGAATAAAATATATGAATGCAAAGCCGCAACACCACACACCATTTCCCATTTTCCCATTTTCCATTTTCCGCTTTCCGCTTTCCACTTCCAAAACTTACATCCCTGCCCCTACCCCTACCCCTACCCCTATCCCTATCCCTATCCCTATCCCTGCCCCGGTGGCGTCGATGACGACTCAGTAGCTTGCCCCTGTTGTCCCTGCTGCCCCTGCGCGCCTGTACCCGTACCAGCACCGCCAGCACCACCCAACATATACCCAGGCGGGAACATAGGCATACCAGAAAACGAAAACCCGAAGCCCGGCACGGCGGGCGGGACGCCGATTGCGTTTGCGTTATTGGCGCTTGCGGAGCCGTCGCGCTCGTTTCGATCGCCGTGGCCGTGGCCGTGACCGTGGCCGTTGCCATTGCGTTCACCGTTGCCATTGCTACCCGATGCTGCTGTTGATGATGACGTTTGGCCGTGGCCGTGCCCGTGAGCGGGGCCGTGTGCGGGACCGGGACCGGGAGCGTGTCCATCGTCCATTGGGCCGCGGTTTGGGCGGCGGAAGCGTTCTGGTTCGATGTTAGTGCGGGTCGATTGGGGGCCGCGTTTCCCACCTTGGTCGGTGGCCATGCGTCGGCTTATTGCTGTTGAGGTTGTGTTAGTTTGTTGTTTGCTTATTAACGGGAGCTATGTGTTAAGAAAATTAAACATACCTTTCGAAGACACGCCAGCCCCGATCTCAATATCGGGTTCCTCCACCACCATAAAACTCTCGATGGGCTTTCCACCCGTTCCGCCGTATTCGGCGCTGAGCATCCATTTGCGGTCTGCGTCCGTGAGTCGTTCGATGGGGATGACGCTGATGCCGGTTTGGTAGTCGCTGCAGTCTCGAGGACCGAAACCGACACCCCATCGTGTCTGGCGCGTGAAAGTTAGTAGGAGAAGGAAAGAGGTGCCGATGGCTTAAACTTACTCGTAATTGCATGTCTCCGGACTTGTATTGCTCCATACCCTCGCGAGCAGTCACGGCGTCACGTCTATTGATCATCTTCACGAAAGCATGGCGCTTGTCAATATTCACTATACATGTTTGGACCACACCGTATCGGCTGAAGAGCGACCTTAAATGAGATTCCGACGAACTGTGTTTTCTTCTACGTAAGTATCAACCGCATTTCGGTGGGGGGGTTTGGTTAGCAAAATATAAAAAGGCTTAAAACTCACGTTACGCCGCCGACAAAAAGGGTTCTGCTGAGCACTATTATAAAAGAAATTTGTTAGTACCGAATATCGCAACAACTTTAAGTGAAAATACATACCTTTGATATTCCCCTGGCCAATCGAATAATCCCATTCCAAAAACTTGGGCCCGGGAGGCGGAAGCGTAGCCTCTTTACGAGGCGGTGTCGGGCTTCTACGACGTCTTCCAGGCGGTGGACTGCGCTGGCGATATTCAGCAGGCCGTCGTCCACGGGCGTCTCGCGGGTCTCGGTTCCGGCCAGGAGAATCTCCATGATATTCTCCATACACAGGGCTTTCACGACGACGAGGCGGGGAAGCTTCACGACGTCTATCCCATCCAGGTGACCTGGAGCGACGACGGTAACCCCCTGGTGGCGACCGGACATAGTCTTCTCTTTCATGCTCTCTACTGCTGCGATGGTCGCGATCACGATCACGTGATCCTGCATCTGGTGCCATGGCGCCCCAGACATTTTGACTAGCGGCGGGCTGTTGGGCGAAGGCGGCTAAGGCTGCGGCGGGGTTCATATTGGCCATGCCGGTATTTGCAGTGTTGGAAAGACTTAAGATTTGCAGCGCTGTAGCCCACTGTTCTTGCGGAATACCTTGCGCAGCCATGAGCTGGAGCAGGCTTAATTGCTGCAATGTCTCTGGAGCCAAAGCACCCGTCTGCGGCATCAGGGCAGCAAGCGGGTTCTGTGCAGCTGCTAGAGGATTCGCAGCAGCTGAAGCTTGGGCCTGGTTTGGAAACATATTTGGATTCTGAGCCATATTACTCAACCCTGCAAACTGATTTGCAAGATTCCCCGCAGCAGCAGCAGCAGCATAAGGGTTTACAGTCTGCCCGTTGGACTGTTGCGCAGCCGGGTCTACGGACGCGGGCATGGCTTGCGGAACTGGATTTTGCGCATTAAATATACTATGGGGACTAGGTTGCGCTGGCGCGCCTGAGGTTGCTGTGTTGTTCTTTGCCATATCTGCCAGTGCCTTCAAGATGCTAGAGGTGTCTGGCACTGGCGCTTGTTGACCGGGGCCTGCAGCAGCAGTAACCGCAGCAGCAGATGATGATGGAGCTGCATGCTGAGCTCCGCCTAGACGCATAAAACTGGGGGCCGGTGATCCATCGGGGGTAGTTGATTCCACGTCTAGAAGAAAATAATATCATACATCAGAAAAACTGGTTTCAACATACCCTACAATGCCTCTTCTCGCACGTTTGTCGACTGTACGTTTCGTGTTATATTTCCGGTGTTTGCTTTTGTTTTTTTTTTAAATTAAAAATAACATGGGAAATGGCGAGAAGAGGCGTTTGTTTTTTTCGTTTTTTGTTTCTTCTTCTTTTCTTCTTCTTTCTTCTTCATTTTTAAATCCAGGGGGAAAAAGGCTTACTTTGAGATACTGTCGCGTTTAGCTTTTCCTTGAAGGAAGCGAGTAGAGCCGCCGGGAAGGTGTATCCACGCTCCCAGATGTCCACCAGCTTCTTGATTTTGTCCTAAAAAGAAAAAACCGGTCATACGTAAGTGGGAATTATTCAGTCACCGCATGGAAAATAAGGAAGAAAAAAAAGGAGCGAGATAGATGATCAAAAGCCAGAAGTGTAAAATGAGGCAAGTCTATAACCAGGCGGAAGAAAGAACGTGGAATATAAAACCGCAGTTTTCGTGCTAAACGAAGGGAAAATATACGCGGAGGGGATATTGTTCTAAGGTCAACGCAACGCACGGCCAGCCGAAAGCGGTTGGTATAATGCCGTTGTGCGCGTCTTCTTCTTCTTTATAATATAATTGTAGCCTGGAATGGTTTTCTTTTTTTCTGTCCGGTTTTTGTTTTGTGTCTAAGAGTACGCGTACCTTTTGATATTCAGGAGCATTGTTTATGATATCAGTCATCAGGACGGGAAGCAATTCAGTCACTCTGTTAACACCAGCTGCAAATGTTCCATCTGGTGCACCGCTACCAACAGTTTGACCAGCTCTCCGAGCTGATTCTACCCACTGTCGAGTTACAGAGTCTACGACATAGAGTACGCCCAGCTTGTGTGTTCCCGGGGCTCTTTTGAAGTGGGTATATATTTTTTGAACGAGGACGGATTCGGACTATAGAGTAGAGAACATGATGTTAGAGGTAATTCTTTTCTATATTTTATATTCAATTTTCATTTTAATTTTAATTTTTTTGAGAATGGGGCCCATGCAGGGAACCTAGAGAATGAGCCATACCTGTACATTGGCGGCGCATAGTGAAGTGATGATGCTGATCTTGGAAGCTGATACGCCGGGTGGCTTAAGCGCCAACATAGACTGTAGATAGCCATCTAACTCCGCTACAGCAGACGACATGGCTTAAACGGGGGGGGGAGGGGGTTTCTTAACAGTTGCTACCAGTCAAAAATAAAAAATGAAAAAAAAATTCCCTTTTCCAGCTCGTAAAGAGCGTGGTTAGAGTGTCGATTTATCCTGTCTTGTTTCCTTTCCAGATGAAAATTTGGTTCTTTTTTGTGATGATGACCGTGTATAGATGAATATGGAGGATAGCTGTGCGAATAGAATAAGGTCAAGGCCGTCCAACGGAGCTTTTCTCCTTCTTTTAATCTACTGCTGCGAGAGACTGTAACGGCAACAAGGCACAAGGCGAGTTCCCTGGTAAAGGGAGGGAGCTATCTAAGTGAAATGAGATAGATGATACCTAGAAGGTCGAGCTGGATGAAAGTCCTGAAAGATACTGTCTGTCGTCGTCGTGCGAACGAGAAGGCACTACAAAGACCAGAAAACCCTTGACCTACAGACAGAGGCAAGGCAAAGTGAGTAGCGGGCCAAAAGGCGATCAACGCGGAGTAGTGAATACGAGTACAACAGCCGGGGGCTGTGGGGGGGGGAGAGGAATGTGGAGAGGGGCAAAGGTGAGTAAAAGAGAGGATAAAACGGAGATGGTGAGATGGTGTGATGGTGAGATGGCGATGAAGTTGTTGTTGAGGTTGTTGAGGTTGTCGAGGTTGAAGATGAGGAGAAAAAACGCCGCCATCGATGAATTGGAAAAATTACCTGTTTGAGGAATTACGCTAGCCGTGTTGGGATAGCACGTGATAGAGGGAGTATGCTGAGTCATCGGCCAATATCATTGGGCACTTTTTTGATATTTATCTACAGGACATATTGGCTTATAAGAAGTTATTCTACAAATGAGCACGAGCAAAATAAAGAAAATAATTAATGCCAGTCAAACACTTGCTTAGTTCAATATCAACCTAGCTATCTAACTGCTAAGGACAAACGAACGTCAGGCCTTGTGCTGCAGGAGGTACACGGAAACAGAGATGATAAGCCTAAAAGCTGTGCTCTCCAACCATGCCAATCTCAGCAAGTAATTATTTTTCCGTTTTGTTTTTGATTCTCCTCTTCCGAATCCAAATTAGCAAAAGTCATGGGAAATAACAATCAGTATCAAATCTCTCTCTACCATTAATTAGCTGACCAAGGCCATTTCTAGCCTGTTTGTCCACCACCAGTTCTCACCAGTTCTTGATACTGTCTTCAGTGATCTGCTTGCTGATCTTCCTCCATATTTTTGTTCTTGGCATTCCCCACATCAACTGTAGATAAAGGTGCGTCCTTGTCAGCGCTGGCAGTGTCATACTTTTCAGTCACAGTAGCCCTGGAGGAAGCATTGTTGTTTTCTGGGGCTAGGAGCTCCATAGGGACCCCCCCAGTATTCCAATTCCCATTGTCATTCGTATCTTTGTCATTAGGAACGTGTTTCGCGTAGGTTCCTGGTCACAAATTAATCATTGGCTCTGGTTATTGCAACATGAAGATAGGGGAGAAAGAGGGTATATAGGGGCAAGACTCACCCTGAACATAAACAACAATGGTTTTTGACCGTGCCCATTGCATAAAGGCACAAGGATATGGTAGCTTGGGATGGACGCGGTCGCGCAAAGAATTGGTTCGGTCGCTCAATCTGACACTAAGCGTGCCGTTCCCAACAGCAGCAGGAAGAACATTCACCATCACTTCTCTCATTCGGGACTGCGCAACATTGCCACGATTGTTATCCATGGTAAAGCCGAGATCACCGAAAGTATCAGCGCGAGAAATGACCCAATCTAGTATCACGACCTTTGATTCTTTTCCTTGCATCGAGTCCACGGTACAGACATAGGGATGGAATTCGCGAGGGAAGTCTCCAGATTTTGCGAGCTGTAGCAAGTATTGAAGATAGCGGCGAACCTGAGCCCTGTAATAGGTAATTATCGTAATGTCTTTCCCATCGTAGCCTTTCGCACTGAAGTTTTCCATGATCAAATTCACGACAAATTTCACATGAGCTGTGTTGTAGCGCGATTTGGTTGATTCTTCGATTTCACATACGGCGTTCTCAATATTCGCAACGAAGTAACCTGAGTCGAAATCGAGATCGTCGACGCGTAGCATGTTCCGAACTACTCGGTCCCAAACAGGGTTAACAGTCTGATCATTGACAGAAGGATGACTGCGCATTTCATCGTTGTAGACGCGGTAATTCAAAAACTCTTTGAACGTATCCCGAAAACGGCGCTGACGAGTTAACTTGTACACTGGATGTTTCATATGAATCAGTCGGTCAAAGAAGGACGTTTCCATCTGTGACGCAAATTCATTGAAGCAAGGGTTTTCGCGCGTACTGATAACCGTCGGTTTGAGTTGCTTCCTATCGCCACTCATCACAATACCCTGTATCTTTTCGCCATATTGGGAATGGCAAACGGGAATCCAACTGTTAACCTCCGTTTCTTTCCAATCTTCGTCGCGGAAATTAATGATCCCCTTGGCTGCCTTTCCAAAATGCGAAGAAATCAGAGTGGATCCGGCGTTATTGTTGGTTGTAATAATCATCTTTGCCTCCTCCACAACAAAGTGAGCAGCTTTAGTGAAGGAGAACAGCGCATTTCTCTTATCCTCGTCTGACCAAAGGCTGAGCTTGCCTTCCTTCATCAACTCGTGGTACCGGCGAACCTCTTCAAAAAAGTCAACCTCCCTTCCAAGCCCCACATCACCGCCCAGGTCTTCGAGAGTAGCCATTCCTTTGGATATATGAACTTGATCCTTAGACGGATAGTTGCCAATCAATTTCTCGCCGCTACTATTGTAAGCCCGACGAATAACTGCAGCTTCGAGAGATTTTTCCGGAAGACAATAGCTCTTCGAGTAGTTGTATTTTTCGAACTCCGTAACGAAACTGAACATCGTAAGCTCCGCGTCTTCAGAAAATCTTCCTAGAAAATCGTCTCCAGATTTGTCTGCATTGCTTGTGGATTCTCCAGGGATATCCGCCTCGGTGTTCTTTGGCGCTTCCTTTTCGGCGTCTTCAGAAGGTTCTTCAACATTTCGATCATCAATTCCATTATATGGCCTGTCGCTGTTTCCGATGCCTGAGGATTTGAAAGCTTGTTCTTCACTTCCCGGGCGGTAGATGCGAATAACAGAAGTCTTTTTCCCAGCGATAGCGTCAAATTTGTCAATAGTTTCGGCGATCGCGTCTCCTGCATAGTGTGTGGGGGTTGAGTAGATCACATGGATTCCAAGGAGGTTGAAGAGTTTGCCAAGCGCGACAATTGTGAACGTTTTACCTGCCCCCGGAAACCCCTGAATAAGCAAGATGCCGCCAGGAAATGCACGGCAGGCTCGAAGACACGCCTTTTGTTCATCGGACCAATCAAATCGAGGGTCATTGACGAAACCTTCTACTATAGCGTCCACCAATTCTTTGGAGAGGTCGAGACAGTCGGTTGGGTCGACATCGTCCTTTTTCCCGGCGTGCTGGTTGAGGAGACTTTGGCGCCATTTTGCAGTATGTTCCCCCCCAGGGGCCAAATCGCACAGGCGATTAATGGAATCTACTTGTCGTTGAACACCTTTTGAAGGAATTTTCGAAATAATCGACGCTGGCATATATTGGAGTCGTGAGCCCACTTCCACAGCGAAATTCGAGACCAAAGGAAGATTCTTTCGGTGAACGATGAAGAGGCAGTCGGCTCCATACGGAAGATTCAAGACATTCGCCATGGAGAGTCCAAAACAGGAACGAGATCCATTCCTATCAGAGTTTTGAGGACGAAATTTGATTTTCGCAAGGGTGCCTTCTTTAATTCGTAGCGGCTCTGATTCCGACTGGGTAAGCTTGACAATGGCCAGAACACGAGACTCAAGAAGGTCAACGAAGGCAACTTGATGGGTAGCTTTGCCGATTTCATGACAAATCTCCAATTCGCGCTGATGTTCAAGACATGCTCCATATATGAGAATGATGGCTGCTTCATCCAGGGACGCAAATGAGACCTTCGCTGGATAATGTGTTAGACCACAGCCATCCGCAATAGTTTTTCGAGTAGCGAGTGAATTGAATATGGTTTCTGGCCGGCATTCCCCTTTGCCTCGATAGTAGTGATATGCAAGAGAAGTATCTTTGAAAAAGTTTTCGAAGTAATCCTGAAAAACATTGAATTTTTCTTGCTTTTTGCTAACCTGAGTATCGTTCTCGTAGATTGAATGTGAGGCATTGACTCGGACAGTCACCATTTTAAGAGAACCGTCGCTATCAAAATTTTTGGCGAGCTGGCGGCCGTAGGAAAAAAGAGTTTTTGTCTCGTCGTCGAATTCGGAAGACTCGTAATCAAGACCATACCCCGTGCCACCCGTAGTCTTAAACTTAATGACAAGATAACTCTCTTTTTTGTCTTTCTGTGCCTGTCTCTGCTTTTTCCCTTTCTCTGGGCGGGTCTCTCTGAGGACGCGATCGATGCATGTATAAGACGATATGTCGGAATGCGGATCAAATTCGACATACGCTGTATGTTCTAGGGTGGGGTCAGGATCGTTGGTAAAAGAAAGATCGAATCGTATCTTCCTGGCAACATTTCCGCCCATGACTTTCACGCGTACATTCGCTCCAACTGCGCTGTGGTTCCAGTTCAAGGGAATAGCCTTAGAGTCACCATTAGCGTATGTAACAAAAAATTGTCCCATCTGCCATTGAGTGCCCATAAACTGCTTGTTGAGGTGAGATCCCCTTTCTTGTAGTGGAATGAGCTTCTGAAGATCTTCTCCTTTAGGTTTTGCGGGTCGCGATCCGAGTTGATTTACACCAGTCACCTGAGAATAGATTAGCACTGATTTTGCAAGTGAAAACGAGGTTCGGGCGGTGGAACTTACAATGACGGGATCGATTGACTTAAAGGGGTCGTCCAAACTGGGTTCATCCTGAATAGCAGCTAGTTTCCCGAGTGCCAATTTCATTTTTCCCAAACCTGTATTTGTGGCACTCTTTTCTCCAGATGCTTCAGGGGCCGTGTTCCAGGCGTGAACTTGGTCGCTGTGGGTGGTTTTTGCGAAGGCCGTTGGCCGCGCTGTGCTAGGACCTGGGTCCATTTCTTTTTCAATCACCTGCCAAATATCGTGTCAGGTTAGATTGGTTTCTGTAAACACATGAGGCCAGAACAAGAAACGGTAGGTTTAGCTTCTGGGAGAAAGGGATCAACGATAAAAAACCGCATGTAACTAATTCATAAGACAAATGCGTTGCAAGGAGGTTCCTATTTCACTAAGGCACGAAAAAAAGCCTTGTGCTGTTACCGAACAAGACAGGGTACAAAACATGAAAGCAAAGATATACCTTATCTACCATATGTATTTCATGGCATATGATGCAGTAGGTTCAGGAAATCGAAAAAAGGTTGAGATACGTGACACTAGGATAGTGTGGGCAGTGAGCAAAGGAAACAAAGTTCTTAAGGGCTTCAGGGGGGTGATAACGAAGGAGGTGGAAAGGATAGTGGATGAAAAGAGGCTGTTAGCAGATGCTCGTCATGAAATGTACAGTTGTAAAAGAAAGAAAGTCTTAAGGAGAAAAAAAGGGCTTTTTATAGACGAATTCGGGGCCCTGGCAACCTCCCCGCTGGCATCAACCATTCACTCTGAAAACAATACAGCGTCGTCACGTCCTGATGAGTCACATTCTCCCACTGTTGTGATTGTGTTGTGTTATTGAATGAATCAGGCAGCTTACGCGGCAGAACCACTAGAAGAGAGTTATCAAGTCACTGAAACAATCTAGCCACTGGCTTCTGTATTGTTGAGGAGATTTGTGAGGTGATTGTTGCAGCAGGCAGAAGCTCAACAACTGCCTCTTTGGGCAACACAGTGACAGAGTAAAATCTTGTTGAATTGTACAGTTGAGCATGAAAGTGAGCAGAAATGTGGCTTTCTTGTTGCAGTGGTAAATGGTCACTGAAAAGATACCTCAATGTGTACTTATTCAGGTCAACAGAGAGTGCAATCTGATGTTATTAAACCTGTGACAGTGATGTGAATCTCACCATCATTGTGAAGTGTTGATGAGAGATCTGACTGTCTCTCACAGACACTGAATGGAAGAAGAAGGAGTGTATTGGCTGCAACACTCACAACCATACATCTTGTCTTGAAAATTGATTGCATCTTGAAATAGTTTATCAGTTTCAAGAAGCAAGAGTAAAGAATACAATTAGTAGTAATACATCTTTAGAGTACAAAGCAATAATTGAACCACTGTTGACTCGCGTGCAGGTAGATTTGGGTGAAAATAATACAAGAATTTTCTTGATTTCCGGGCGGGTTTCGACCTCATCCATCCACTTCATCTCTGGTCTTGATTGCAGGCTTCCTTCTGGTGATCTCCTGGCGGGGTTCAACGTCATCCGCGTCATTTTCATTTCCCTCGATTGCAGGTTCGCACCCTCAATCTCTTGGGATGGCTCAAACTCGTCGCAGTCATACTCCTTTCTTTTGGTTGCAAGCTTGCGCTTCTCGACATTCTGGCGGCGTTTAAATCCACCTAAGCTTCCTTCTTTTTGATTGGAGGCTTGCACTTTTTGATTTCCTTGCGATACTCGACTTCATGGACTTCCTCCATATGTTGTGTTAATTCAAAGGCATCCATTGGTTCGTTGAAAAAACATTAGACGTGATCCATACCGGATGCTTCTGACGCGGGACAGAACATTTGACCCTTGAGCTTCTTCTCTTGAATGGCATAGGCACGGAGGCGGATTCCTTCGTCGCGACCATAAACGATTCCACCCAAGTAACTAAAAAGTCTTTCCATGGCGGGCAGGTTCGGATCATGGAGAGCAAAAGGATTGAGGATCGGGAAGAGCGTCCGCTGGCATACCATCACACCATTATATCCACACGTGGAAACCTTGGCAAATATTCCTTCGAGATGGCCCTCGAAGTGGATCTCTCTCTCGTGGGTCACTTTTGTGATGAAAATAAAATCTTCGCATTCAGTACAGTAGAAGTATAAATAATTCGCGTCCCATTCGCACGGAGAGTAATCATGGTCGTTGACCAATTTTAGAGCATCGAAACGGAGGGGAGGGCGATGCCCAAAAGTGCAATAAACCTTATCCTTCATTCCGTATGTGTGATTATATCTATGTCGAGACATCTTTCTAGAATCATCTGTTGTATATCCACACGTAGAATCTCCCTGGTGAAGAATGTTGTTGCACGGCACTCCTGTGAACTTGGACACGCTTTCGGAAAAAATCTCTCGCGCGGTGGACTCAAATTGTTGCTTTCCACATGCGTAAATATCGCGCCACCCTTTATCAGCATGGTCGCTCGTCTCTTATTCCAAGCCGCTCGTAGTTACTCTTAACTTCCAATTAGTCTTTATTTGTCTTTATGACAAAACACACATTTCAGTGTTCCAGGGGGCGGGTTCCAGTGAATGGGGAAACGATCGATTGAGATGAGGTTGAGAGAAAGACGCGTCGACACGAAAAGGGGAGGAGGGAAAAGGGAGGGAGCACGTGATGCTGACTCTCCGCTCCGCCCTCTTTGGCCATAGGTGCCAAGTCTTGGACTTCACTGCTAATTAATTCCTCCAAACTTCTTGCATTATTCAATAGTTGACACGGTGAAGGATGGTTTTCGAAAGTTATCCGGCTAGGATGAGCGTTCGGGATGGTGGATATATATGTGTGTGTGTCTGTGTTTTAAAAAAGGGGTCACCGGCGGTCAAATCCAGTGCCCCCAACCGTGAGAGACTCCAACGGCTGTTCTTGTGATGAAATATAACGGGGCGGGCGGAAGAGGGTCGTGCTCTGGGCGGAATGAACGACATAGTCGATCAGCTCCAATACTCAAACACCAGAGACTCGAGCGGCATAGCGGCAACCCTCGATCGAACTTGTCTCATGTAGGAACGGTCTAGCGAGCCTTGATGTTCCATGGGACGTGTTCTGCCTTGGTGTGCCAAAAGGGGGGGATGGAAAGTAGCGTGTGGGCGGGGTATTTAGGTATATATAGGAAATCGCTGGTATAGAGAGGAAATAAATGGTTTATGGGTATATGAATAAGATAGAAATAGAAACGATAGAGCCTTGAATGGAATACACTTAGGGAAAAGGGCGAGAGTCAGAGATTAGAAGGAGAAGCTGAAGCAGTTGAGTGGAGAGAAGGGGGATAAAAATAAAACGGAATATCAAAGCCACTTGTTCTAAAGAAGAAGAGAATGAAGAGAGAGAGACACAGAGAGAGAGAGAGAGAGAGGAGTCTCGAGGAAAATATTTATAAGTTAGCCTGCGGCCGAAGCGTCCTTGTTTTTCAGCTTGCCCCTTTTTTTGTAGCGTTCCAAGGTTAGCTGCATGTAGTCACGTGACTATATTTAGTGCGCTTAAACCAGAATAACGTCAGTGATCCTATATACCTTTGAATTCCCCAGGTAGTTTGTTTATATTGTCAGGTCTTTCACTTGCAAGATTTTGAAGAACTGCCCCTCCTCTCGGATTTTAGTGTGAAATGGAGAAGAATGAATTTAATTATATTAACCACAAAAAAATGAAGATAAAAACACCCAAAAATACATACTGGTGATCGCCATAATCCCAGCCCATCCTTTCTATATTTTATTATTTTTTTTACAGTTTCGCTCCGACAAGCTTGGCATATGCCTCGGTACTGAAGCTCTTGGGCCGTTCGATTGGCATTCCCAACGCGCGGTCAATAATCAGCTGTGGGAGCACTCCAAGGGCTCGGGAGACGCCGAACAACACCGTGTAATAGCTGGCTTCCGTTAAACCGTAATATTGAAGCAGAACGCCCGAGTGACTGTCCACGTTAGGATAGGGGTTCGATGTCTGGTTGGCGCGGGTTGGCGGGTCAGTATCAAATTTCGATGCACATTTCAAGTATAAGATGGATTACATACCTTGCCGTGCTCGGTCAAGACGCCTGGGGCAATTTTGTAAACTTGGCTGACCAGCTTGAACATGGGGTCATCTGGCATCTTGCGGAGAGCGAACTCGCGTTGAGACATGTAGCGGGGGTCAGTTTTGCGGAGGACGGCGTGGCCGTAGCCTGGGATAACTCGGCCAGCATTTAGGGTAGACCACAGATAATCCTTAATGGCCTTGTCACTGAGGTCATTGCCGATCGCTTTCTTCATCTGTTGAAGCCAGGTCAAGACTTCCTGGTTGGCCCTGTTGTTTGTAAGATTATATTGTATCAGCAATCGTTGTCCACGGCGGGGCAAAAAATGTATATATTTCTTCATATGTGTGGTGGGGGCACTTACAATCCGTGGAGGGGACCAGCGAGACCGTTAAGACCAGCAGCAAGAGAGAGCATAGGAGAGCTCAATGCGCTTCCAACCAAGTGGGTGGCGTGTGCGCTGACATTCCCGCCCTCGTGGTCGGAGTGGATTGTCAGGTACAGGCGCATCAGCTCAACAAAGTCCTTGTTCTCGCCAAATCCAAGCTGATTGGCCAAGTTGAAGCCGTAATCCTTGTCCTTCTGGACGGGAGCGACATTTCCATCCTTGAAGACGTTGCGGTAGATCTTGGCGGCGATGGTGGGCAGCTTGGCAATCAGGTCCATGGAGTCCTCGAAGGTGTATTGCCAATAGTCCTTCTTGTTGATACCCTTGGCGTAGGCCTTGGCGAAGGCGGACTCGTGCTCAAGAGCGGTGACAGCGAGGGAGAATTGGGCCATTGGGTGCAGAGTGGCAGGGCAGCGGTCAATCAGTTCCTCAATGAACTTGGGCACATCGGAGCGGGCGGCCCATTCTGCGGAGAGGGCGCGGACTTGTTGTTCGCTTGGGACCTCGCCGGTCAAGAGCAGCCAGAAAAGTCCTGTTCAGCCATTAGCAAAGGCCAATGTGCAAACGAATTCATATATGTAGTTAGTATACCTTCTGGTAGAGGCTCCTCTCCACCAGGGGCCTTGGGGAGTACTTTTTGGCATTCCGGGATCTATGAGAGGAATTAGCACGTGATCTATAATAAAAAAAAGGCCATATTGAAATCTGCGGAAAACACCTACAGTCTTGCCCCGGAAGCGAATTCCTTCCTCAGAGTCAAGGACGGATCCCTTTGGCAGCTATTAGCTTCTTCCATGTACATATACACCTCCAATCCAAGGATGGATCCATACCTCCCAAACAAGGGATTTGATTCCCCGAGCACCTCCGTAGACCTGGCCGAGTGTGACTTCACCAATGACCTTGTCTCCGTAGTCCCTATAGCAAATAGTTGTCAGATCAAATCCATATGTATTTCGAGGATTTTTGTCCCGTACTTTCTCAGCTTCTTGACCTTCTCGATCTCAGCCGGGAGGTTATCGGCGAATGTATCTTTGAGGGACTAGCAAGCAAACACACACAAGACATGGTCAGCGCATAAACCTAGACATCGATGGGAAGCCAATTGAGTTAACAGGAGTCTACTAACCTTAGTTTTAGCGGAGGAATAGCATCGCAAGCCATTGAAGGCTGCGGACTGGAGAACGGGTTTGGAGACAATGGAGGAGGAGCGGAGAGCAGTGCTCCCCAATCTGAGAGAGCTAGCCATGGGCACTGGGATAACAGGAATTGAGAGGAGGTAAGATAGGGGGATTAGAGAGTAGTACGGATATAATTGAGGAGATAGAGGAGAGATAGATAGAAAAGGGAGGGAGAGAGAGTAGAGTAGACTCAAAGCAAGAAAGGACTGAGAATACGATGAAAGAAAAGAGAAAAAAAAGCCTAACAAAGCCAAGATTTGCGGAATTTAACTAATAGTTTGCGACCCGTTTTGCCAATACACATTGCCGCCAATAAAATACGGCACACCCAGCCACTTTAACAGCTGCACCGCCATACATCGCCGTAATCTGATTACGGGATCCGTTGGTCTCCGCCTCAACACTTTCTTTCCGTCTTTCTTGCGGTCATATTGTTTGTTTGTGCATTTTTATCTAACTATTATGAACATCAAATTATTTCTGTATATACTCCGCACACCAGCTTACAACCGAATAAATACACAAGCGTCCGGTCTTCCGGCCTGAGCTCGGAAGGATCCGTCATTAATAACCATCTAAATTATCCATGGATCCCTACTCCCTCGGTGTGGATCTTCCTGCATCTTCCGTCCATCCTGATAACGGTGGAGCCCAACAAAATCTTGCCCGGATTGATGTCACTAAGATGAAGTAATACTATGGCATAATAACCCGCGGCAAGTCAAGAGATATCTGATTGCTATGTCTACGGAGTGGGAAATTTGGGGGTCTGGTATGTATATTTTTTCATCGCTGAGTTGAATAGCTATAATATGGTACTCATATATTGATCAATTGTTTTCTACTCGCCAAGACGAATTTATTGAGGTTTTTATTCTTTTTTCACAGAAAACAGGCAAGATGTCTATGTACGCACCGAGACCCAACTAACTATCAGAAAATCAGACCGTGGCTTCGTCGATGATGCCTAGGTGCAGTTACGGAATGCACATGCAAAACCCCGTGGGAAGGCATTTATCTCTGGGCTGATAACCCAGCTGCAGAGTGTCCTTGATGTTCGGGCCTGGTGCACTGGAAGTAGAAGAATATACTCTTCAAGGAACGCAGGTTCTTTGGAATGATATTTGACCGCTGCTGGGTTGATCCCGCGTTGGTATGAAGCTGCATCTGGAGCCAGAACATGTTGTTTCCTTTCCTTTTATCATCTCCCAAGACCCTTCGAAATAAATCCATGGACCTCACTCATTTTCCAGAAGAAAAAAAAATGCCAAAAAAAAGCGTCAACTGAAAACTTGAGCTCGTATGCGAGATTGCCTGCTACCGTCTTGACTGGGAAATTGGCGTGCAAACTGATTCGAAAACTTCTTGGAGATTTGGAGTGGAAGGAATTTCGTTTCCCTGTGCAAAGGGTGTTTATCTCCTGGGTAGAAATAGACTGGCTTATGCTTATGGTCGCATATTTCGTTATTTGCTGCAATAAACTTCCCGCCGAGTATCTTCACTGATGGGACGATGTTCTCCTTGAAAGCTAAGAAAGACTTTTGTCGCACAGGGGGAAGGCCATGTGCTGGTGGCGGCGATCGTGGCAGCCCTTCCAAGATGAATGGTTTGGGGCGTACAACTAGGCATCGTGTGCATCAAGCCCGTAGAAGGATGGCGGCTATCATGTAGGTGGCCGAGCGTGGAGCTGTCCACGAGGAACGGGCTCGAGTCTCTGTAAACCAATCCTTAATAACAAGTAGCTCTATATGCAAGAAGTTTTAAATAAAGCCATCTATCATGAACGGTAGAAAGGGCTCCTCGAGTTTTGACGACAGTCATGAAAAGTCTTCTGTATATGTATGGTTGTATAGCTGGCGAGAACATACTACTATGTATGAATGTTTGTATAGACATACCCAGAATTCGTCTGATTCAAAAATATTCTTGCAGGATAAGCTTGTTCAAACTTCATTTAGGAAATATCTAAACCATCTCACAGTTTCGATAGAGTTTTTTTGACGGAGAGATCACGCCTCAATAACCAATGATAAAATGCAGCCATTGGGGCAAAAAAGTTTGTTGGAAGGTTTTGGTATCCATGGATCTCATACTGGAAAATGGGTTGGACCCCCGTTTTGACATGGTATTTTTTAATTTAATATCATTGTTGTCAAATTATCTTCATTTTGAAGCTATTGTTAGAAATCAAATCCACTGTACTTCTTTTTGATAATCTGTGTGTCCATCATGTCTGACCATACTCTGCTCAAATGTCTAATATTCCTACTATCCTATCTACAAATCCTCTAATCATCATTTTCTAAGAAGGGATATATCACTGCATTGACAAATTTTTCTACCTCGCTCGACATCGCCAGTAGCAGGTCTCTTCTTTCTTAGTACATACTATAGTAACGGGAATGGAATTGACGCATCACAATAATTATATGGATATGATCAGGGCTCAGTGGAGAAAGGTATTGATTGAGAAATACAACACTTTTTCCTACTGCTGGAGCTATTGCTACTATCACCATATTCATCTCCTAACCGGTCCTTTTCTTTTTGCAGGCGTGTTCCTGACACCCACAGTCGGAATTTCGTACGATCACACCGTCGATGTCTTCTCAATAACGCTACTTTCTATATGCGTGGAGAGGGGTTCCCTCTACCTTTTGGAACTGGCTCACTATCATTACCCATTCAATTACCGTATATGATGCTGATTGCTGGGGCCCCTCGGCCCCTGCGGCTCGACTGTTTATTCATTAAATTTTCATGGTCATCTATTTTAGCTGTCTTCTCTTCAAGGAACATTGTATAAATCGCAATCGCATGATGTCGCCATTTTGACATTTTAATTCTGACACCGAGTTCGCTCTCCGCGATATAACCCATGATCCAAGATATTTAGGCGAGCCTCGTGCGCTGATGGAAGTTTGCGTTTTGGGATATGGGTGACAGACTCGACAACAAGGATTATCATTTTCAGGGAGTTGTAATCGACAGCGGCCCCAAGTGTACAGAATAATAAATACGCCTTGTATCTCTTGAGACTTCCTCCCAGCCCTATCATTACCTTAGAACAGTTCAGGGTAACAGAAATGAAGCTCCATTTTTTTACATCTGGAGCGCATACTTTCACTAGCATGCTCTAGAACACAACAACGTGAGTTTCCCTGAAGAAGATGTTGTTAGACCACCAAAAGGTTACTACCTCCCTAGGAACGACCACATAGCTGTGGGGAATTTTTTCCTTGTCCGACAGATGAATGGAAAGCGATCAAGGGGGTGGATTGCGCAAAAAGCAATTAAAGTACCATTGCTGCTTGATCTCTTGCGGCGTTCGCCAATTCATATCGGTCTAGAACGGCAGAGCAAAGCATCAGAAACAACCGGCATGATTGATTCAGCCTTATATCTTTCGTTCCAATAGAATATACCACAGAGGCTTTCCCCATCCAACTTTGAATTAGCATGGTTGCCTTGGCTCACATTTAGATGCTACCCTTTCTATCTCCCTGGTACGTGACGTGTTCGGTAGCAAGACAGGTGTTTTAATTGCCGAATTTGCTGCGTGTTTTAAGAGAAAAAAAGGTGCATAGTCGCAGTTAACTGCGAGCCGTTCGGGTTGATTGTCCGGGGCGCGATCACTCCACTGTCGTCCATGCGCCAGCGCAACTTCCGCTCTTGCGGAAGTTGGCCCAGTGTTTCCATCGCCTTTTGGCTCGCAAGCCCGAAGAATTCTCGGTCAGCGAATGGCAGCTCCTTCGATAGCCGTACCAGGCGTTCGATGATGGACACCGCGCCTGGCATGCCTGCGACGCCTTCTTAAAGCTTTTCACTCTATCGTCCAGACCATCAATTTGCTGGGGTTAAAAAAGTAGCTTTATCGATGTTGTCGTCTAGACTGTTGTTCTGTTCCTCGGGTCAACGCCTCTGCCCACAAAACTGCCGTAGATTTGCTTTTGTTATTATCTAGAAGTTGTGATAGTTTAGTTATATTCTTGACTTGTTTGAATTATTCATATAGAACCTGCTGAGCTCTTTTCATTTCAGCAGTGTTGTTAATGAACTTGAGAAGATAAGAGAATTTCAGAGAATGTTTTTCAATAGTCTCTCCACATCTTGCTCTTGCTGAAGATGTAGATATTTTCTCAAAAAAGTTTTTCTTTCTGATTATCTTTCTCAAGATTTTGACAATGTTGTTCAACTGTTTAATTGATATATTCAAATCTTACATGATTTGAGCAGTAGTTGGCTGCTTAGATTGATAAGATAGAGTCTTGCATTAGTAATGAGAGAGAGAGAGAGAGAGAGAGAGAGAGAGAAAGAGATGAAGTAAGAAATGGCACTGAAAAAGTAGAAGAAGTGAAGATCTATGTAAGAAGTTGATTACAAAGAGAGAAGAAGAAGGCTATTGCTGAGGATTTATGTTTGCAAGACTGACATTATTCGCATTATTCGGAATATGTCGACTACTTTACCGACTAGTTGGACTGTGGCGGTATAGCTAAGGTCCGGCACAGTTTCGTTTTCTAAATGATTGTTCCAGGCGTCGCATCTCCGTGATGCGTAAAAGAAATCTATGCTCGTCGTTGGAACACGAAAAAAAACAGTTAATCTTTATGGGCGTCACAGCGCAACGGAGTGCGTACCGTTACTTTGGACATTTTTCTGTCGTACTCTAGCGTCTTTTGGGTGGTTTTTTTGCTAGCACGAAGTACCTCCAGCTGTTGGCGTGTGGCTGTATTTAAGGTTTGATCTTCTTTTCCCTCGTGGTCACGTCGAAGCCCTTGTCACATATCGTCGATGCAGCTATCTTCTTCCCCCCTATTTCTTCCCGATGGTTTGAAAGTCAATGACCGATGTTTTGGATCGATACGCCACTATTTCTTTCCTATCTTCAGCGACGCATCATGTAACGTCCCGTACGGTCGGGTTGCGAGAGAAGTGTGCCTCTCTATATTTTCCCAATTTGTCTAGCCAAACCGTGGCGGCCAGGGGGTGTCCTTCTAGAGCCATGAATTCAAAAAGTTTAGGTGTCGGCACCACGAATGGCTCAAGTTCCGTTTGGAGCCGTGAAAGACACCGGGGCTTTGTAATGAATAATAAATCCCCCATCGAAGACGGAATCAATCCGAAGCTTGCGAGCCCGGGTGTAGTAGTGGCTGGTTCAGTTCTAATTTCGGGTAATTTTCGCCCTAGTCCACCTTTCTGATAATGATACAACTCGCAGTCGTACTATTTTGTTCCTACAAAGGTTTTGTTTTAGTATTTCTCCCGTCTTGGAAAAGTTGTTAGTTTTCCCCTCTTTACTCCAATTCCCGTCTACCCATTTTGTCCCTCAGCGATGACGGGAGAGGGGGGTGCCATAGGAGGGGCGGGGAATCGAGGTAGCGGAGGCCCAGAAGGAAGAATCCAAGATTAGAAGCATGTTCCATACTAGAGGCTCGGGTGACTGGAGTCTGCGTTGCTGCAGGTGCCCGATATAGGAGTTATATAACCTGGTTCCTGGCTGGAGTTCTTTTAACTTGGGATCCGTAAAGCTCAAAGCCCTGAATCATTCTCCCATCACTAAAAGGGTTCAACTTTAGAACCGCCATATTAAGGGTAGGCTTTTATTGACGAGTAGAAAGCGTTCGAAAGTGCAAGAAGTTATTCGAGCACCATTCTCTAGTTTTCTTTTCGCGTATGGTACTACCTATCAAGGGTGCGAGAGAATCTTAGAATTGCCTGGTTCACCGTGGTTATCGAATAAGATTTCAAGAACGTAAAAAACTCCTCACGACGTGGACGAGCAGAGCGCTAGTCTATTGGAGTATACCACCCAAATCGTGACTCTTCCAACCCTTTTGGATACACGACTACTAGGTAGGCCGGTCGGCTGAGTCACTTTTCTTGGAATGGGCATCCAGAGGGCGATATGACATCCAGAGTACATCTCCTTACCCCTATCTTTATCCTAGCATTCTCTCTTCTTCGCTCTCTCTCTTCGCCCAGAAATGCCACTCTCCTTGTCATTCCATCATTTCTGCCTTGTTCGTCCAGTGGTTTATGTGCTGGAAGACATATGTCGCTAGAAAAGTAAAACGGCCCCCTTCTTTTCCTGGAGAGAGAGGAAAGGGGATGAAGATCCATTGAATGGGCGGGCATGGGATGTTGAATTGAGCAGTGAAAGGGAATATAGCCCATTGAAGGCGGGAATGGCTGGAGAACTGAGGGGGATGTACGTCATATACATCTCTACATGTTTCTTTTGTTGGCCGCCGGAAGTTTGGAAGCCCGCCTTTTGGATGATCATATCATATCATATCATATCATATACCTAGGCAGCTACCTAGGTAACCAGGCGGGGAATAGGCTGTTTCAAGGTTCCATGATATCAGATCTATGTTGGGTTAGTTCTCTGCCAATATCAATATCCATCTCTGGAGTGTAAGCTGGCTTCGAGTTGAGTTACCTTTCAATTCAATCAAGCTTGCAACATCTGTTAGGCTATATCAAGTGGCCTAACGGGTCCAATTGTTTTACCTGTATTTCTTCTTATTCTTTTTCTCATCGTATTTACTAGTACCTTAGATGAGTAGTGGTGCAGATGTTGAATCTGCCTTTGATCAGGGAAAAGGGATCCTACCAAACAACCAGATCCCCTATGCCAGCTGTTCCATTACTTTGAGCAGATTAACGTGATGTAGCATGTCATAGATAGATACGCTGTAGCGGAACTTCGCAAAAATGAGGGATATTAACCGGGGAAAGGTGTCTATTTGCGTCACTACCTTGGTATAATCATCTCGACATAGCCACGGAATAAAGGGGCGAGACAATACAAAAGACAATTATAAAGACTGTTGAATCACCCTATAGATTCTTAGATAACCACACTTGCGTACAGTGTATAAGTTACTATTTTGAATGAAGTTTAGATAGCCCACCACTCACAATTACCTGTCATTGAACCCAGCCTAGTTAAGCAGTGTCTAGAAGGCTGAAGTCATCATGCAGTTTTCACTCATCTTTCTTCTTAGCCTCACCCTCCAGCTGTATGCTATTCATGGTGTACTGAGTCTGGATGAAAACATTCAGGTGAAATAACCTCATTCTTCTTCTTCCCCTCTTAAATCCAAAAAAAGGGAACCAGAACCAGTAATAACATATTATTCAAAGCAGAGGACGAACGATCAAACACTTGACGGCCAGACCATAGCCAGGAGCATGTACGTCGACCCAGACGGATTCCTCCACGTCGGTGACGATGGCGTTATGCGCTCCTTAAGCGCAGCAGGTGCAGTCTTGGATTATGCCCTCCTTACCCGTGACCAGCTGCAGGGCATTATCAGTATACCCTCATATACCTCTGAGGAAAAGAAACATCTCTCACAACTGTGGAGTGCTGTTAATACCTCTCAGGTCAGCGTGGAGCAGTTACGAAGTCCGCCAAAGGAGCTGCTTCCGACTCTTCTTATGCTCGCGGAGAATCAGCCGCTGGAGCCGCCCCCGTCATCTTCGCCCATAAGTGTTCGGGCTCCTAAGGGGCTTTCGGCGGCCGGGTGTGCTATTAGACTTTGCTCCCGCTCGACCCAGTGCATGAAACATCGAAATTGCTACGTTTGCGTTCTAGCTGACAGGCTTAGTATAGGAAAATGTGTCTAAGACTGAAAACCCCCGGGCTTGGAGGTTTTGGGAGGTTTTGGTGTTTACCACGGGGTACCTATATATATGCATGTGGTGTCCTGGATTGATTTTTATGCTATGGGAGCTATTAGCTTTTGTTATGAAAAGTTATTATTCCGATAGTTAAGTATTTTCCGAAAAGGAGAGCAAAGGAGAAGCGAATACCAGCATTTGTCAAAGTTAAATAGTAGAGGTGGATTTCAAAATTTTTTGTCTTGCGTTAGAAATCTACTATGGAGTAGTCCGTACTCCGTAGATCGAATTGAGATAGCTTCAAATAACGACTTTCATTTGGACTTTGATTTAAAGGCCTTCACATCATTTCAAACTTTAACTAAAAGCTCTAGACCACCAATATGTGGAAGGATGGTTAGCCTCTACTATTCGGCCTACAGATCAGAGCCGAACTGGGTGATAACTAGTTCTCTTCCAAAATCTGATTTCTTGAACAATCAATTCCCAGTCAATATCATAGATGGCTGTATTGGTAGCTTCTTTAATCCTCAACAATAGAAAGATAAGATCCTCCACTGCTGTCCACCAGAATCTAACATAGCCTATTAGCCTGTTCAAAGGTTTTGCTGCTTCACTAAAGTTTATTATCCATCACCGAGCGATCCTTAAAAGGCGCCACGCCTAAGAATTCCCTAACCCCTATCTGATCCTTGGGGGAGGGGGTTCTTCTGCTATTTTATAAAGAAGAAAGAAAACAAACAAGACAAACAATAACAAAATAACAAAGCAGTAGGAAAAATGGAAGGAATAATAAAGGGGTAGTAGAAGGAAGGAAAGGCAGAGGTATTCTTTGAGAAGGAAGGACTCGATAAGTTGGCGCTTTCTCTAGCCGTAGTATCCACCTACAGGAAACATACATTGTAGAAAAGGATTAATAGGGGAATCCGTAAGAAGGAATAGCCTCTGTAGAATGTCATCGGACTCACGCGAGAGCGAGAGACGCCAGGAATGATACAGTCATTATTGCTGTTATTGTCTCACTTCATATTGGAGGCATTCATTTGAATCCGCAAAGCCTTCTCAACAACTCAAGAAAACTTCCACTTCCCTGCAGGTCCTCACGCTCCCATGGTAGCCCTGGATCGACACCACAGACAACAGACACCGGAATATCTTCATGGTGCCTCACACAGAATCCTATTTTTGTGAATGGATCATCTTGAATTTGTAACGGCTCCGATTCATTTTGACTGGTTCAGCTTGACAATTGCCAAAATACAAGACTGGTTAACATTGTTAGATCAACAAACACAATTTGGTGAGTGGGTTTGGCAATTTCATGACGAATCTCCAACTCATGCAGGTGTTCAAGACCTGCGCCATATGTGAGAGCGATTGCTGCTTCATCAAGCAACGCGATGGTTATCAGTACCCAAATGATTCCTTTTGAACAGTATGGAGTGTGACCATGTCCTTAATATTTTCATGAAGCCTCTCAAGGCAGACTTGAAGCTATTCTTTATGTCCTTCCAGGCTTCTTGCAGAAAGTGCGAAATTTGCTGTGGAGATGTATTGCCAGGTCTGCTGCAAATCAAATGATTCGAGTGGGCTTTGCAAGTGGCTTTCTTCCAACTCGCGACGTTTCTAATACTTGCACTTGGTACAGCATGAAGTTCATCAGTATTAAAGCCTCTCCCGGTTGATATTCTCGTAAGGTAGTCAACTCTTTGTTAGTCAAAGGAGTCTCTCTGGAACTAATATAGCTCCTGAGGGGTATGTAATATTCTCGAGGAGGGGTCTGGATCTTGGAACCCATAGAGATCCTCTGCCGTGAAATGAGGCGGAAAGACAATTCCTAGGGGTTGCAGAAAACCTGCAATACCTCACTGTTTGATCTGTGGCCAGGAATTTCAGCAAGATTCAATTGAGCTTGAATCACTACAAGTGCACCTTCCAGTAACTGATTGACTTCAAGAACACATAGCATGTCTGTTTTATCATCAAAATATTCGAAGATCTTGGTGAGAATCCGAGATTGATAGTTTCGAAAAACGTGATGGATGACAGAAGGACTGTAGTTCATGTTAACCACCCGAAGCCACCTTTCCGCCTTGCCTTTGCGTTGTAAAGAGAACCTGTTGAGTGGTCGGTGCGGGGGAATCATTTGCTTGATCAATGTATCAGAAGAGATCATTCAAGGGACCGCTGCCTTAGTGTCAATAGGTCCAAGTTGGTATCCTATTGTCGTCTCCGAGGCGATCTCCGCCAGGGGAATATTCCGCTATCTTTTCCCGAAGGGTCTCTAGGACTTGCAGAAGGATGCTATTGCTTCTCAGAAAGCCAGAGAGATTTTGTAATGCTATTTTTTGTAACCAACGGGTTGCACTTGTAAAAATCTTGCTAGTTTTATTTTGAGGTCCTGCCAGCCGATATCGGGTATGACGCTATGGAATCCCGGACTAGTATCCAAGGAAATTTACCATATGTACCAGCTAACGACGAAAGATGCAGGGGGAGATAAGCTGACCCATGGATGCTACGGAGCAGTGCCACCATCAGATGGGGGTGCCGAAGGGCACGGGCCACGGGCCCTTCCGGTCGCAATAGGTATTTTTAAGAAGTCATTCAGGACGACAGACATGTGAAGCCGTCCAGCGATTGGGGCTAGAGTGGGACAAGTGCCGTGGATCAGCTTCGTGTTTATCCTGTCCAGATTGATACTGAATCTTGGCTTCATTCTCTTTTATTGAAAATCGCTGCGAACTTTGTATCGACCATATTTGAAATGGGAAGTAGGCGGGCGTATGTGATGTGCGTGCATGACCATGCCTCACTCAAATCGTTGCTAATACACTCCTTCATTTGTATATAGGCGTAACGAATAGGCTACATATCAGTCCCTTTGCTTGAAATAGCTATTCAGAGGTAACACTATGCCCCTATTTGTTGGAATTTCCTGTTCATCTCTAGTCAAGGGGGAGGATTTTATGTAGTTTCATGTGAATAAAAAAGTAAACAAAATGGACTAAAGGATACAAGGGATGGTCAGTATGAACTTCCATCCCCATGAAACTGCCATAGCTCTCTACAGGCGCCAGTAGTTGACTACTACTAGTACCTATAATGTCTAGGTGTAAGTTTTGTGGTTGAATAAATTCCACTGTTGCTGCCGCTGGCCCGTCCCACTTAGGGGTTTGTTTCCGGGTTTTCGTTCGGTTGAACTTGATAAACGCTGTGGTGGGTTAAATGAAAACAACACTACCTAGTGGAAATAGGTCGTTGAAATCTGCTTGAAAGTCGAAAGCAACAGGGGTCTGAGCACTAGGTTTTCTCTGCGTTTTCGAGCCCGAATTTCGGGATTTCGGGATATCGCCATCTGCTTTGTTACGTCCGTACAAATAAAACGGGTTTATTTGCTTCACGAAGGCGGTTCGAAGCCTTTCCAATTTAGCAAAGCTCCCCGGATCTTCAGCGAACACCTCTTTCAACTCGACAGCCTTGTCTTCAAAACACGCAGGATGAGACAGCATATGTGAGTCCAGAGTATACCTCAATGTTGATATATCCATTGGCGAGAAAACGTGTAGGAAATCCCAGAACTATCGAGGTTTGGTGATTTAACTGAAGAAACTGGTTGAAAGATATGTAAATAAAGAGGGAATTCTGATCATTGAATAATACAATGAATTCACCTCTTGTCGTTCGATCCCCCTCCGGCTTTTTTTGTCTTTGGTGCTTAGCCACTGACGGTTTTTGTCATGAATTTATTTCAGGGGGGAGATAACCTTGGATCTGAGTTTACTAGATCATTTCGAGTTAGGCCTCAGAATTGAACTTGACGATATTATTCTCGGTATCAGTCAAGTGAATGTAAACAATGATTGAATGGTCAGAGAAGAGTGATTCATCTGCACTGTTGTTCATATCAATATAGTCATTATATTTGATAATAAAAACATTGTAACAGTGAATGACAGCATCATTGACGGGTTCATTTGCTGAAGCAGTGGCTATAACTTGATGTTTTCTAAATGAAAACTCAAGTGCATCATCTGTCTAGCCCCTAACCCCTATTCCTGCGTTGATGTATTTAGCATATAACGCCATATCGACAACACAAAATCGCCAAGGACTGCATGGTACTTGTTAGCGAACCGATTTGAAGGATTTTCGAGTTGATGATTTCATAACGACGTAAGGGGCGAAACCAGGATGGGCATGGTTTTCCTCCTGCTTCTTGAGGTGGGCATCCCAACAGTCTACCTCAACAATATCGCGGATGCGAAGATCTTCAGGAAGGCGGAAATGGATATTGTCGCTGAACATGGTACTCAAACCATTTCTAAACCTAAGATAACGATACCACCTGTTCGACATATCTTCAACAGCCCGGTACTAGCTTTCAGCTTATCATAAACTAGATAGTGGAGGTATGGTTCCCTCCAGCTGTGGTATTATTTGCAGTTAAGTAGCCGTATAGTTCCCCAAGCAGGGCACCCCGCCATCGCATGGCGTGGACGGGGTAAACCGGGCGTTTCGGGGGACCGGAGCTGACGGAAGAAAGAAATAGGGGATATAAATAATAATGGAATGAAGATGAGAACTGGGCTACTGGTTCCCAGGTTTATATAATGGGAAGGGAGGTTAAGTTAACCGTGGATTGAGCAGTGAATTGAGTGATAAATTGAGCAGTGAAAAGGGATTTAGAATCCCGGTTGGAGGGTTGAAATGGGGCCAGGAGAGAAAAGTGAAGGCCGATCCACGCGCAGATGGAGATTGCGTGATGAGGACCAACTGAGCATTGTTGAGCTGCGCCCTGGCAATTATTCTATAGATAACATCTGCCGATTAATTTCGACCCGTGGAAGCGGGAAAGAGAAGGTGACGGTCTGTATAGTCACATTCCTATACCAAGGATGAGGTTTATCTGGTTGGATGGGGTTTCGGGTCTAGAAATATCTAGGTATCACCATTCGATCGATGATTGCGCCAAGATGATAAGGGATCTTATGGCGACGCAGACGGGGTACCTAGAAATGAATAGCTTGGGGGGTGATCGTGGAATTATTACTGTAATATTACTTGTTACTGGAGAAGATTACCTAGGTAGTTAGCAGGTAGCAGGTAACTACTAGCTGTCTGTCTTGGAAGAAATGAACATGTTCAAGGTATGGGGCTTTTCCCGCCCCAGTAAGATCGCTTGAAACTGTCCCGCGCGCGTGGGGAAATAAGCTTTTTAAGTTATATGGCTCGGAAGAAAAGAGCGGGATTTTGCACCGTGGCCCATAACTACCATCTCATTGGACATGTAGAGATTAGGTAGTTATTTACAATTAGAGCATTCCAAGGTTACCTCATTGGATTAAAGTCCGCCTGCCGGCTAAGATTGCTCGATCCCACCCAACCCATGGGGTAGAAGCGGGTGTATTGAACTATATACATATGTTAACTTAAATAGATCAACTAATTTTGCCCCCGAGTCCCTTTCTATATAAACTCAAGGTGCCCCGCTGTGCAATGTACTCGACAGGAATGTCAAATATCAAAATTAAAAGTCCCAGAGCGACCGATCATGCGGTTTTCATTCCTTTCGCTTCACCTGACACTTGGCTTCGGCCTGTGTGTTGTTGGTGGTGGTACTGGGGTGCTGGGCCATGAACCACAGGTGAGTTGATGTGAACTTCTTCCTTCTTCTTGTTCTTTCTCCTTCCCTATCTGCTATCTGTATAATCCTACCTCCGTTATTCCAGAGTAACCGGTAACACTGGCATGAACATGAGCTGACATGTCAACCATGTCCAAAAGAGCGACAACAACAACATCAACAATCAAGTCGACCTCCGCGGCCTGGCAGAGAACGCACGCCTGCCAAATGACCCCAAGGGCTTCAGCCACATTGGCGATGACGGGATCTTGCGCTCTTTCAATGAAGAAGGCGAGGTGATGGGCTATGCCCGCCTCACCCTCGACCAGTTGTTGGATATCATTGAGACTAGCCCCTTGTCTCCAGGGGAAAAGGAGTATCTGGCACAGCAATGGAGTGCCGCAGATAGTCCCCAGGTCAGCATGGAGCAGATCTGGCAGCCGCCGAAAGATCTGCTTCCGCTTCGGTTTGCGGAGCCGGAGAGGTTTAAGTTGGAAATGGAGCAACAGCAGCAGCAGCAGTCGGCCAAGACACCCATCGTGTCTTCAATGCTCAAGCCGCTGCCAGAGTGGTGTAAACGCCATATGTGCTACCGTCATGAGGAGTGTAAGTTTCTAGGTTGTTTCCATTGTATGTTTTATCCCCAATCGCCCTACGGCGATTGTATCTGAGGGCGAAGTTCTTTTTTATCTTTTTTTTTGGAAAGTGGAGGGAAATTGGGGGTTGCTGTGTATATAATTACCCTTGGTTATTATATACAGATATATATGTACAGTACATGATGGACTTAATAGCGAACCTGTGTTTGCCCATAGTTATGTAGCATATAGCGAAGAAATAGGAAGGGTTCACACCGGGCATTATCCATGAATTGCAGGACGGAGGTCAAAATTTTGAACAACCTTTTTTTGCTAACCTAATCCCCGGGCCATGGGTCCCCCAACCTTGGAACTGGGGTAAGAGGGTAATAATACGGGATAACGTATTTTTGAGTGTGTGTGGCCATAAATTTCAATGTCAAGAAAGTTAATTTTAAATTCAATGTTGTTGCCACTCGGCGGCTAATCAACTTAGTTCTGATTGGTTGACCCCGCGTACATGTATGTACAGCATAGTTAAGGTTGGAAGCTAAGCGTTTCGTCCCCACTCCGACAGCAGCAAACGGGAGCTGTATCATGGGTTTTTATTGAAGATTTAACTCCTGAAATAGACCAAATCCCAAATCCCGCCAACCAACGATTGTATGTACAACATGGATATGCACTCAAGCTACCGTGGGTTAGAAGACGCCTATCTCTTAACTCGCAGTTGCTATGTACTGTACATCAACCCGACCAATTACACGTTCTTGAAAAACGCCAACCATCGATCCAACTAAACACCTTGATTGGCCAATACCGTCTCGTAAAATAAGTATAGCTAAGGTGTATGCAGGCTGCTGGCTAGGCGACGGGCCACTAATCTTTTGGCGGGATTATTCGGCACTTGTCTCAGGTCAGACACTCGCACAGTGTGTTACCCTGTTGTCCTATGAATGCTGGAAGCTGTAGAGGGTGGAACGGGTTAACGGAGTGTTGACCCATGCTCTGCATTGTGAGGCGGTCAACCATAGGCCCGATGCGGCGGAAGGGAAATGAACACTCACTCATATTAACGTTTGCGTGTGGGGTAGGGAAAGTATCCGGCATATAGCTGAATAATGGGATGAAAAACGCACCAAGTATGAAGAGCCTGTTGATCACGTCTGGGTCGATTTTACAGGCACCACCATTGGCATCCAGCTGGTATGGTACTCCGCACTAGGGCCCCTCATTGTTAGCTTTGTATTCATTTTTGCCATGATTATTTTGATGCTTACTTGGCCATTGTCCTGCGTGTTGTCTCGATAGTATTCCATTGTGCCGCCAAAAACATGCCAACTCAAAGTAGCGACCTGACTCCCCAGGATAATCAGGAATCTCATACCCTGTAACTGCCATTTGATTGGGGGTTCTTGGGCGGCCGTTACCAAGCTAGGTAATGAGCATGTGGGCTCCTATCTTGTGGACGAGGGTCGTTGCAAAGGCGAACTGAAAGTCACAGAATCGTTGTCTGGCGGCCTCCGAATTCCCCTTCCCCGCCATGATCATATCACGGACTCTCCAGGGTAATGTAATTTAGCCACAGCATTGAAGTCATTCTAGATACCATTCATTATACTAACTCGGGGGTTCAGATGAACGCCTTGGCCCCGAAAGGAGAATTGCCCGAGCTGTCCATCCCATGGTAGTCGAGGATGATAAGCAAGGCAATACATGTCAACAATGTGGTCATCAATTACAATAGGGGGAGGCTTCTTTTGCATTTCAGCCAAAAATCAATCCACACTCGCACGTATTCTCTGTCCATTTCCCTGGAACAGCTGCGAATTCATTGAGTGGATGTCAAGCAACGATGCAATGGTAGTAAGGACTTGCTTGCTCCGCGGATGTCCAAGCATAGAAAGGGCGGCGTGGACGGCAGATGCCGCCGCATAGGTGTATTCATCACTGTTAATATCGTACGGGTACAGTTTGAAATCGCCAACCCTTCTGAAGGATACTATGCATTATCTAACGGCTTGCATAATGGGCGAGAACGATGAGGTAAATTCGAAGTAGATTACGGACTAATGAGCGATTGAGTAAGAATCCCTTCGACTGAACGAAAAAGGAATAGGGAGAAAAAATTGATACCTTCGAGCTTGTTTAAATGTTGAAATTGTAGATGCGTGATTTTGAATGTTAGGTTAGCCGCCAGCATCTTTCTTGTCAAACACTGAGGGATATTAATAGTAGCGCTCGGTGACCCATTTAAACACATTCACAGGCTATCCCGCTTTAAAACCCACTCCAACAATAGCCAACCCGGCAGTTAGGCACCATTCTTAACGAATACAAATGAGCTTTATCTCCGGCCTTCGACCAATATCCAGTTTGCCAGAGGGCGGCAGCTAGAATAGGCCTTAAACCAATTGTGGAGATAGTCTTATCCGCGCAAGTATGGTGATTTAGAAAGAAAAGTTGTTTCTATTGTTCGAAAACTGGATACTCATAGGCCCCTGAATCCGATATGAAAAGACCTTCAAGTGCATATAAAGCAGATGCCTTTTTCTTCTTTTCTTATCTTTTTTTTGGGGTTTTTTTTGGTAACATCTTCCCCAATCTGCGATCGAGTGAGTGTATTGCGTATTTGGACTCCTGGAGTATTCATGCTGGTATTTTGTGTATCCGGGGATGATCCCTCGATAAAAACAGAAAAGCTCCTCCAAGGGAGAAAAGCAAGTAATGAAGGAATTGACCCTTACATACTAGTAGCAGTAAATAGTAAACGCAGAATCTGCGTCCATCCATGTTGAGATGTGATATGTGCATACTCGAGGGCCAACGGAAGAGAAGGAGATATGGCATCATACTGTAAGAGGCATCCATCTTAAAAAGTATTAAGAGGTAGTGTAGTAGTGTTCAGCACATACATACTTCTTCAGTTACAGAATAGTGCCAGGATATAGTGACATCTATCATGTATATCATATATCATATATCATATGTCATATACCATATATCGTTATCAACCTCTATATCAAAATCTCTTCAATTTTTCTTTGTTGAGCACTATTGAAGTCACGTGCCCCAGCCCAATCCCAACCAACAACCCCACTAGTCCATATTCAGCCTAGTATCGGTTCCAACCGCTCCAATTAGGCTTAGTGTAGAGCATACCCGAGAGCCGCGGCTTACATAATCTGCTCGTGTTTTCCGCATTCGGCACCCAGCTGGATCCCGTGACTTGTCGGCTGCTTTTTCTTTTTTCTTTTTTCTTTTTTTCTCCTGGTTTGATTGTTGACTCTTTCATTTATTTGATATTTGATATATCCAAAGGTTAAGAAGAAGAAGAAGAGGAAATATTCTTGGTAAGTGGCTATCTTCAATTGTTGCGTTGCTGCCGCTTGCTTTCTCGGCTCAAGGGGCTGCGGCTAACCGTCGGACCTCGCGATCCAGTTTTTTGTTGTTGTCCAGGAACAAATATCAACATCATTTCCAGGCACCGAATATCCCCTACTCTACGTTCAAAGAAAAATCGATAATTTGATACACCACCCCCGTTCTCCATATCCCTCTTGATCAGCCAGCTCCCTGATCTAGATCTAGAAGCCTAGAGACAAAAAAACAAGGCAAACAGAGCTGTGTGTATTCTTCCTTCTCTTCTCCGACACATATCCTGCTCCACCCCTTTTCTCCGCTACCGGCCCTCCCCCCAACTCCACAAAATTCAAGAGAAGCTAACAAAGACAGTCACCTTTCTCGCATTTCTTCCCATCCCTTCCCCTCCGACGAAGACGTCCCCTATTCCCTTGGTCAGGGCCCCTTTCAGCGACCCCAGTGTCCTTAATCGAGCTCCCCTCCGCCAACCATGTCTGTTACTCAAGTCTCCCCCGCGGCGAGCTCGCCGAAATCCCTCGAGAAAAAACCTATCAAGTTTAGCAATCTGCTACGTGAGTATTTCTTGGTGGTTACTTGGTTTGGTAGGGTAGGATGGTTGAACGGGGAATTGCGATTGCTAACGACTATTACTCTGTAGTTGGCGCTAGTTTGAATATGTTTGAGTAAGTATCTTCAGTTTCTTCCTTCCTTTTGGAAAAATGAATCTTTGCTAATGAATTCTTAGGGTTACGACGCTGGGACAGGTAATTCTTTTTTCCCTTATATAACACCTTACTACGAAGTCCAAAACTGATTCTAACACGCTGCAGCCGCTGGAAGTGGTCAAGACGACCATGGCCGCCAACAGAAGCGATAACTTCGCCGGCGCCATGAGTCGGATTTGGGGTCGTGGCGGTGTGCTTGGCTGTTAGTTGTTCTTAAACCCCCCCCCCCCCCCCTTTTATTTTTTCCTACCTGCGCCGCGCCTCTACTAACTCCATAAATAGACTACCAAGGTCTCATTCCCTGGGCCTGGATTGAGGCGTCCACCAAAGGCGCAGTCCTCCTTTTCGTCGCATCCGAGGCCGAATTCTACGCCAAATCCTTCGGCGCCAATGACTTCGTCGGTGGCATCGGCGGCGGCATGGCCGGCGGCATTGCCCAGGCTTACGCCACCATGGGCTTCTGCACCTGTATGAAAACCGTCGAGATCACCAAGCACAAGCTGGCGGCGACGGGCGTGAAGCCGCCCGGCACCTTTGCGACGTTCATGGATATTTACCGCAAGGAGGGGATTAGGGGGATTAATAAGGGGGTTAATGCGGTGGCGATTCGGCAGACGACGAATTGGGGGTCGCGGTTTGGGTTGTCGAGGTTGGCGGAGTCGGCAATACGGAGGATTACGGGGAAGGAGGAGAGTGACAGGCTAAGTGGGCTTGAGAAGATTATTGCTTCGGGACTTGGTGGTGGGTTGTCAGCGTGGAATCAGCCGATTGAGGTTATTCGGGTTGAGATGCAGAGTAAGACGGTTGATCCCAACCGGCCGAAGAATTTGACGGTGGGGAAGACGTTGAAGTATATCTATAGCTCGAATGGGATGAAGGGGTTGTATCGTGGTGTTACGCCCCGCATTGGGTTGGGGATTTGGCAGACTATTTGCATGGTTGCTTTGGGTGATATGTATGCTGCCCCCCTACTCCTTTTTCTACTTTCCCTTGCTCTATTTTTTATTATTATTGATACTAATCCATTTTCCTATACAGGGCCAAGGAGAGCATCGAGAAACTGACGGGCGACAAGGTCACCGCCAAACACTAGCGGGGGGCGAATATCTATATCCCACCCTGCTATTACTAGTAATATGGCAGAGGTGAGGGGAAATATATGGATGGCAGCTGGCGAATATCATGGATTTCATCCTACCTTCAAAAACAAACTCACCTGTGTCATCCAACGCGTCTCTATTTTCGCGGTATCTTGAGCCTCCGCCAGATTATATACACAGGCTTGTAAATTACCCATTTGCCTGTTTTTCCGATGCAGTCTAATTACCCTGCCGTTTTCATTTTCGCTTTTTTTCTTTTCTCTGTGGAATTAGTTTTGTATACTTGGTTTCATTCCTAGTTTTCTTTTAATTTCAATTTCAATTTCTCTCTTGATGCTTGACACGTTGTGTCGCCGCTTGTGCGTTACATGCCAGGTGTGTGGGTTACATATGCTATATAATGTTATAGATAGAATCGGTTTCTGTTCTCTTTTATTCTTCATTTAATATGTTTTTCTCTCCTTTTTTTTGTGGCAGTATAAGAAATTGATGGTTGGAGATTGTGAAGCCTGTTTTATTCACCCTGTCCCGCCTTGGTGAATTATAGATACATACCAGGTAACTTTTTCGAGCTGGGAGGTTTAAGTTCCAAGCTTCTTCTCTTTTAAGTTGTGGGTTCTGCTTGTAAGAGAAAAGTTTATGAGGCCCCAGCTTAACCTTACAAGAAAGCTATTGGGAAGTTCTGATAAGAAGTGCGATATTACTGAATTCAAACACCTGTGCTGATTTAGAACTAAATCACGACCTCACAATGGGCGTCACAACTGGACGTCGAGAGGGACTGCGGAGCAGCCGGAGCATCGTCGACGATACCAAATGCCCTTCTGCACAGACACTGTTCAACACGATTAGACGTACATGATGCTCAACAGGAAACTCATTTAACATATGATAATGTTGATGTGTCTGATGGCTCGCTGATAATCAGTTCTCTTGATCAGACCTCAGTAATCGAGGCCACTCTTCCACGGTTAGTATTTATATTACCTGAGAGTGAGGCCACACCAGTCAACTAAACAATGTTACTAGGTTGAACTACAATTCTGTTACAAAGACAGTAGACGTTTATATCATGCCAACCCGCATCCACGACAGCCATCAGACATAGCTGTACAAGGAGGTTGCGCATATGTTAAATACCCGGTTCATAACCCCGGCAGAATTCGACCAACTGGATTTCATGCTTGGAACAAGTTAGATAACCACCTCTACTTGATACTATATGAATGGTTTCTAATTCAATTCTACCAAAATCAAGCTATTCGGGGATTTCAAGGTCCGTATGCTGGGTCAGAGAAGCAGCCAGACATGGCCATTGTTCCCGAGGGCGAATATCTCCCGACTGTCGTCATCGAGTCAGGCTGGTCTGAACATTTACTCCCCCGAGATATGCGGCTGTGGTTGGTTGGGGCTGCTGGAAAAGTCCAACTCGTGCTACTTTTTATATGGACGAAGATGTCGGAGAATAATTACGTCAAGGGGGTTGTGGAAACCTGGGGTTTGGATCCCGCTGGGAATGAAAGACTGTTGCAGAGAGAAGTAAATAAAGTCAACTTTGTATAATCATTTTATCCATTGACACAAAAGAACTGATGACAAGTCTATATACTTAGATAATATGCCCAGAACCCCAGGCAGGAAGTGCGAATCAGGTTCTTAAATTTACTAGGGCACAACTTTTTGGCGTAAGACTCCCCCCGCAGGACGAAACCCAGATGATACCTACGGGCTCTCTATATCCAATCTCCGCACTAAAGCCGCCATTTCATTGCAAATTGATGGGTTCCGCCCGGCTTGAAATTAAGTTGAGATACAGGTCATGAATATCACTGCTCATAGCTCAATTTATCAGCAGTCACTGTGAAGTTCAAGCACTCACAGTTGTGAAATCTCACTCTCAAGAGTCTTGAGAGATTTAAACAAATTTTCATCACACTCTATCAGTTAAATAGACAGTTCTGCATACTTATTTCTATCTATCGTTCAAATTCTCTTAAAAATCTCATATATCAATATCAAGAGCATATCTATAGTTTATCAAAAAGCTTATTTTCTTCTGAGATATATTTAAACACATTCACTCACTTTCTACTCTCAAGAAATATGACTTCAGAATCAGAATGTTAGAAGAATGAGAGTGCTAATACTCAGTCTCACTCTTTTTCTTCTCTTTACTGAATAGTGTTGAATCTTTTTTCACTGTGTCTGATATATTCTTTCTCATAGCTGATAAAGAAAAACAAGCCGAGATATCTCTCTCAGCTGAATAAACTGAGTTATATATTATGAATATTATACGGTGAGTAATCTGACTAATCTTGTCAATGATATTTTTTAATCTTCATCTCTCAGCTTTCTTATATCAATATCAGAATTTCTCTGTTTCACTGCTTGAGCTTCTTATATTAAACTGTATTCAATCTCTATTCTGCATACACTACGAAGATAAATGATTTCTTCATGCTCTCTCTTGAGTATGAGAATGATTATGTTTCAAAAGAGCTACTCTGTAAATTCTCTCATAATCTTTACTGAGAACACAATATGTGAGTGATCTTTGATAGTGATCTCTCTTCCTCATCTAACTCTTTCTTAGACAATGAACCACGTTGTCATTGCCACCATGGCAGACACCGACCCTGAACCACGGCTTCTTCGTGATAGTTTCAGGCGTTGTGGCTGCCCATTATCAAATCAGCTTGAGTGAGCTAAATCGTTGAGACTCAGCCTTGCAGTAAACCTCGTCAGGAACAACTTGTGAACCTGAAACAAAGTTCCTTAGCAACCTCCTCATGCGAACAGCCTATAATGCGAGTAATGCTGTTGCTTTTTTATAACTTCATTCTATTTGGTGTTTAATTTCTGCTGCATAATTATTCCGCTGAATTTTGCAAGCAGGCGTTGTTCCTAACGGCTCGAGGTACAAGATCTGTAGCAGAGCAGCACAGCCTCCACCAGAGCACGTATCATTCTACAGCGTAGTGGACATCACTTATACCCTTCAGCCCCGCAGCAACTGTGTGCTGAAGAGGAAAACAACCAGCGGGGGAAAAAACGATCGTTCCCTAGCAATCAGTCAAAAGATATATACAAAAATATACCAATTGCACAATGAGTTTCGGCTACTCCGTGACAGATCTCATCTCGCTCACAACCCTCTCCTGGAAACTGTACAAATCCTGCAAATCTGCCCCTAGCAGCTTTGCCAGTCTATCTTCTGAAGTTCTTTCTCTCCATGCCGTGCTGAAAGAGGCCGAGGAGACTCTTCTCCCAGGCAGCCAAAGTCATGATGGCTACGCGACTGGAAATGCCCCACCTGGAACACCTGCGGCTCTATCGCCCACTGCCCAAGAGAACTTACGCGTCATTGCGGACGGGTGTAATGGAGTGTTGGTCGATTTGCAGTCGTTGATTGACAGATATGAAAGTCTGGGGAGGAAGAAATCTAATGCTTGGGGGAGGGTGAAGTGGGGTGCGGAAGACATTGCGGAGTTGAGATCGCGGTTAGCTTCCAATGTTGCTATGTTGAATACCTTTGTTAGGTGGGTGGAGTCCTATTGCCAGCTATGTATATATATATATATTGGGATGCTTAACAAACTAACTTCCTCCAGCATATCCCAATTCACGGTTCAGCAAAAGCTCGACCGCTATCTCTCCATGCAGAAAAATGGCAATCGCGAAAGTTCACTCGTTTCCGAGCAGACGACCGATTCGCTTTCTTCTAATGACAAGCTCACCTGGCGCTCGATTCGCAAAGAGCTGGCGGAGATCGGGATTACCGTTGCGGCCTTTGATGCAAATAGGGGACTCATCCTGAATTGGTTTGCGGAGGCGGTGGAGTCGGGTACTTTCCAGCCTCAGGAGGAGGTGGACACAGACTCTACCGGCGATGATGCCGACTCTGACGATGCGGATTTTCACGAGAAATCTACCTTTTTTGCCTTCCAACAAGGTGTTACTATGGATCCAAAGGCGGCATCATCACCACCATCCCCTCGCAACAACTTGAAACCCAGAGTACGCGCCAGTGCAACGGTCCAATCGCAGAAGGATAAGAAATCCGACCGCTGGAAACCCTCTTTCTCCACCTCCCCAACCCTCGTCGAAGGAGCGTCACCCAAAACGTCCCTCCTCACCTCCGTCAAAAGCCGCAACATCTCCTCCGTAAGCAAAATCCTCAACACAAAGCCCCCTGACCACCTCCTCACCCCGGAATCCTACAACACAGCCTTCCAAGCTGCCATCTCCCTCGGCGACCACGCCATACTCCACCTCCTTCTCACCTCCCGCCCATCCACCTACCCGCCCCTCGACAACGAAATCTACATCAACGCCCTCCTCGCCGCCTCCTTCGACGGCCACCCGCAAATCCTCCACCACCTCCTCACAAACCACCCCGCAAATAAAACATCCTTCCAATCCTTCTTCCCCCTCGCTCTCAAAGCTGCCACCATCCGCGGCCGCACTCCTATCATCACTGCTCTCCTATCCCACTACTACGACCACCTCCTCAAAAAACCCCACTCCCCAGCACACACACACCACCTCATCCCCGCCCTCCGCGTTGCCGCAACACAGGGCCATACCGAAATCGTCCGCCACCTCCTCGCCCGCGGCGCAGACCCCAATCGCGACAAGCTCTTTTTCTTCGGCAACCCGCTCCAGGCTGCGAGCTTCAAGGGACATACGGAGATCGTCGCCTTGCTGCTAAGGTATAATGCGGACCCCAATGCGCGCGGGTATCAGTTTGGGAGTGCGTTGCAGGCGGCGGCGTTGCAGGGACATGTGGAAATTGTGAGGTTGTTGGTTAGTGGGGGCGCGGATGTGGGGTTGGAAGGGGGGAAGTATGGGACGGCGCTGAAGGCAGCGAGGCATAGGGGCCATGAGGCGGTTGTGGGGGTTTTATCGGAGAAGGAGGGGGTAGTTGGCGGGGATATTCGGGTGACGGGGTGACCCACTGACAGCATGCATATGATGGAGTATGTATGGTTGCGTGATTTTCTGCTTGCTTCGGTATCTGTTATTTTGATTTTGTGATCTATGTATACGCCTCTTTCCATACCCTTGATTTTGTGAGTGCCCGCTGATGTGCCCTGCACGGGGTATACCATTGGCGATTATTCGGAGAAAGTGAGAGAGCTGGCTTTTCTCACATCATTCTAAGTTAACTACACCTTAATATATAATCTTTGTTCTGGGAGTTTTTATGATTTTTTTAAGAATGGTGGTTTATGCAAGTTCCTGTGTAATGATATATCTATATACAGTTGCTTTTTCAAATGTATAATAATAAGGCTTGCTACACCTTCTGGTTGATGATAGACAGGCATGTTCTAACTGATCCTGTGTAAAGTACTATTTGAGAATAACATTCTTAGACAACGCAGAATTGCAGAAAGGGTAGATTTCTCTTCTCTGTAGTGTAGCTAAATAAACTATCATTCTCAAAAAGGGAAAAAGAATTGAAAAAAGTTATCTTCGTCTATTGTTTTTAGTATATATTGATTTTATCCCTCTCTCTCTTCCCCTTTTGTGTCTCTCTCTCGCACGAGCTAGCTACCATGCATATATATATCCTTTAATCTAACAGAGGGTTTGGTTGTTTGCAATAGAATTACAAAAAAGAAAAACAAGAAAACAGAATAGTCGGGAGGGGGATGTGAAGTGAAGTGTTTACAAAACAAATTGCAAAAAGCCAAAAAGGGAAAATAGGAAAATGGAAAAGAATAAGTTAAAACATATGGAGTTGGATTCGGATTTGAGGTTGGATGGTTCACTGTCTTTTCTTCTTAGTTTGCTTTTTTTTAAATCGAAAATGGAACCATTGGAAAGGGAGAAGAAATGGTGAGTAGATTGGAGGGAGTTTCTCTAATTAACAGGGCAAAAGGAGCAATTGGCAATGGCAACGGCAAAGGTAACGGTAACGGCCCCGCGTCTAGACAGTAAGGCCGATGTCCGTGGCGAAAGGGAGGACGTGCAGATCGCCAACAGTGGAGACAGAGGCTTTGCCTGAAAGAAGAGATTTGGCGGCCTGTTTGAGTTTTGTTTTATTAGCTTAATTCACCAAAAATTCCGGGGGGAGAGGTGATGGAGATGGGGGAATACATACTGCTTTAACCTGTTGTTCAGTGACCTTCTCGATGCTCTGGCCAACCTCGGTAATCTGGACTATACTGCCGCCATGGGCCAATCTGGATCCGGTGAGCTCGAGGCTGAGCGTGGAGCTCTCCCCAGCCTCCAATGCGCGGAACTTGGCGAGAGCGGTTGCCTTTTTGATATCCTCGCTGCTGACGTTGCCAGCCGCAACTTTCTGGATCGTCTCGACAACGCTCTTGCTGGCGGCTGCGACACTCTGCGCCTTGCCGGAGATGGTGACGTAGAGGAGACCTGCATCAGAGTAAGCAGCAGTGTTGGTCGACACGGATACGTCGGAGAATGCTTCGGTGGCCTTGGCGAGGAGGGAGGATCCAGGAGACCATTTGATGGTGGACTGGCCTCCGAGGAGCGCAGAAATGACGGCGAGCTCTGGTTTGTAGCTAGCACCGGTGCCTGCGGCGCTGGATCCGGGGAATGCAATCACGATGGCATTGCCGGCCTTGCTTGCGATTCGTTCCTCGCCTCCATAGTACTTGGTTGGTTCATGTGCCTTTGGGCTGAATGGTCCGGTGGTGCTTGAGGCGGTGGGGATGTCACGGAAGTACCGGCCAATCCATTCGGATAGATTAGCGGTGTTGGCGCCGCTTGCCACGACGGCAATGGATGGTTTCGAGTATGCGCCCTCAGCAAACGCGGCGATTCCCTCTGCTTCAACATACTTTCCGAAGGGCGCAGAAGCGTAAGGAACCAAATTCTCGCCAAGACCGCGGTGGAAAGCGACGTTGTGTACGGAGTCCAGAGCCTGAGCGGCTGGGTTCGCTACGAGGCCGTTCTGGGAGTATTTAACAAGACTCAGGACCAACTCATCGAGTTCGTGTTCTGATGGTAAAAGCTTTTTTGTCAGAAAGCATTGTTGACAAAACCAGGGGGGGTGGGGGGTGGTTTCCGTCAACCCAATGTTTAAAGAGCATTACACACGTGAGTATTTGGTTTCTGATATTACCTCCGCAAGGAGCCCTACGTAGTAAGGAAGATCATTGCTGAGGAATTTGGCGGAAAGGACGACGTTTTCTCTGGAATGAGATGCGGCCAGCTCCCCACCAAGCAATTCAGACTCTCGGGTGATACGCAACGCCGACCGCTTGGTAGTAGACTAATCAATTGCAGTTATATACATCATCAGCAGCCATGAAACCGTATAGAATTGCCAATGAAGGCTATAGACAGAGTACCTAGGTAGATCGTGGGCAATCGACTCACTTTGAAAGCAAATTTCTCCAGGAGATCAGAGTAACCGGGGAACGGCTGGTATCGCGAGCCGGCCTTTGCAACGATAGACAAAGTGGTGGTAGGTCCGGCAACCTCTCTATTAGCGAATTTCACGCCGGCAGATTCGCCAGACTCGAATTCGAAGCCCTTGGTAGTAGCCGCTGTCGCCGCCATGCCGCGGCGAGAAGAGGGCTGCTGGGCGATACATTGTTTTCGGAGACAACGCGGCGCATTCCGGCCGAGAGCAGACCTCGAAAGCATGATCGCACGCACCTAGAGGAGGGGCCAAAGGAGCGAAGTGGAAAGAGGAGGGAGAATGGGCAATTGACAGCAATTTGCGGGTGGGAGGGAGAAATTAACGGCGTCTCTGTTGAGTTCTGCGGGCGTTTCGTCGAGATATTCGAGATATTTGATAGATGAGGTTCAGAAAGGAAAGCTGCTGATTAAGCCGCGGAGCTGATTAAGCTGATTAAGTAGACGCAACTGATTGGCTGGGTTGACGAAGGCTTGGCATTCGGACGCCGAATTTCTCCGAAAATCATGTGATATATATGAGGTCACGGGGAACACTGGCCCAAAATGGAATAGCGCAGATATTTTTCTGCCGTACATCAAAATATGAAGAATATATATCAATTCATTATATTTTACACAGATAACAGCGGTTATTATTGTGTATACCTTCGATCATTTCGTATTGGTCTCGTCTGCACACCCATGAATATTCAACGGTGACATTGGGGTCTCTTCTAGAGGAACCGGCACTTTCTCTAGAAGGAAGAAGAGGGACGGACATACATCATGTCTCAAGTGAGCTTTAATCTTGCTACATCTTGCAGATATATAATATGTATATATATATATATATATATATGCTGATATTGGATTGCTAGTATGCGGCAGAGCTGTGCAAGCTGTTGATTACTGACAATTTCGGGGAGCTATATTCTGTATGTTATTTCTCTCTGGACCAAACACAAAATGCAAAAAAGAAAAAAAAGATGGCGGGGGGTCTAACTCCTTTATTTTTATTTTTTGCCTAGTTGATATTTTCCTATCTGCTATACCACGGCCGCCAGCCCCTTCCCAGGATTGTCCAGAATACACGTCTGTCTCCTCGACAAGTTAGACACGGTCTAGCTGTGCTTATCCAACAACATCTCATCTACCACTACACCTCGTTGGACGACGGTATCACGTACTATGAAGCTAGCTGGAGGACGGCATACAATCTGGTACGGTCAGGAAGGATCTTGCAATTGGTCGAGGAAAAGTTCGGGGATTATGCTGCAAAAGTCCTGTCGACAGTCTTAGATCTTGGCCATGTGAGGATCGGCTATTTGGAAACTCTACCTCAGCTGCGGCCTCAAGCCCCGAGTAAGGCTGGAAAAGTCACAACTATAAACGGGTTGAATGGGGCTCGTCATGCTTATGAGGAAGGGAAGAAGGATAATAATGGTGTAGATCCGGAGGGGGAAGAGCAAGACGCAGTAGGAGGACTGGAAAACGGCGTTGATGGCGATCGCAACGAGCCCGCAGCCTCGCAACTTCACCCTACTTTACGTTCGCTTGCTGCGTACGGATATATTATGCGAGTACGGGATGCCCATTTTCAAAGCCCGTCGGATCTTGTAGACGACGCTGAAAGAGCTATCAGTTCGAGATCAGACGTCCGTGGGTTGAAAGGGAAGAAACTCCAGGAGGCGATTGATGCTGGAGTGGAGACATATATTAAAGAGAAGACGGATGGAACTATATCTCAAGGACCGCTGGGAGGAGGCTTCCCCCGCGGTACTAAGAGACGCGCTGGAAAGTCGACGACGAACTCGTCGAACAAGAGGGTAAAGCTTGAAAATGTGCCGGGGAGCGGGGAAGATGAGGACGACGATGATTTTTACGGTGATGACTATGTGGATGGCGATGCTGCGCCAATGGATGTGAGTGATTTATCTCTGGTGGAATTATATATATTCTATATGACACAGAGTGCTAACATAGTGCAGCCCAATATGATTATTCGTGCCAACTATCAAAAGTTCGAGGTGGCATTACGAAATAGACGATTAGTTCGATTGGCTGAACAACATATCTCCAGTGTGACCTCGCAGGTCTACGAGACTCTTCTTGACAGGATTGAACTTCAAACTCCAGCATGCCGCAAGCAGTTGGAGCGTGTTCCGGAGGGGGAGGAAGGCGAGCAATATTCCGTCGCCATCCCGTTACATACCATTTTGAACGATCTTGATCCGGACCTAGACCTCTCAGGCTCCATGGCTGGAGCGGAACCGAAGATCTCCCTTGCGAACGGACACATGGGCCTCAATGGAGCCGGCGACGGCGATGGCAATGATGACTACGGGGACGAAGACGATGCCGAGGAGGAAGCGGGCGCGGGTACAGCAAACCGGAATCGCGGCAAAAACCGCGTCTACGAACTAGAACAACACCTCTCCCTCCTCGCCCAGGAACCCAACATCTTCTCCACCCGCAGCATGCACTCCGGCGTGATAACCTGGGCTGTCGAATTCCGCCGCCTCGCCCGCCGCCTCCGCCACCTCGAGCTCGAACGAATCATTGAATCCCGCTTCGGCACCATCGCCGTCCGCATCATCCGCGTCCTCGCAGCAAAGGGCAAACTGGATGAGAAACGCCTGCAGGAAATCAGCCTGATGGCGTCCAAGGAACTTCGCCAGGTTCTCGCGCGCATGGAGGCAGCTGGCTTCGTTGACTTGCAGGAAGTACCCCGCGATGCGCAGCGGCAGCCGTCGCGGACGATGTATCTCTGGTTCTTCGATGCGGATCGCGTGGCGACGATGGTGCTGGAAGATACGTATAAGTGCATGTCTCGCTGTTTGCAGCGGATTGGGGTTGAGAGGAATAAATTGAAGTTCTTTTTGGAAAAGACGGAGCGGACGGATGTTAAGGGGAATGAGGAGAAGTATTTATCGGCGGCGGAGCTGAAGACGTTGAAGGAATGGCGGGATAAGGAGGCTTTGCTACTGGGAGAGGTGGGGAGGTTGGATGAGTTGGTTGCTGTGCTAAGGGATTATTGAATTTTTTCTCTTCCTTTGTCGTCTTGTTGTTTCTCATTTTGATTCTTGGTTGAATTTGACTGAATGTTGTGTTCTGGATTTCTGGATACGTTTTTTCTTTCCAATTTTCTCGCCTTATCTTTGGCATTCTGTATAACGACTTTTTTTCTTGTATTTTTTTTGTTGCGTCTGGAATACAGAACAAAAAGAGAATCGAGGCCAGCGCCATACAGGTGCGATGATTCTTCCTTTTTTTGAATTGGTAATTTCTGACTGGGATATGCAATTTCTTCAATACCTACTACTACAATGAGCTACATATAACTGCGTGGATATCGCTAGTGAGGCGTCTGCGAAGCTGCTGGCTGAGAATGGGGGATGTTCTAGCAAAACTCATAAATGAATTATGGCCGCAGAATACTATAATAATGAGCAAAAAGGGGCAGTAGAACGTTTGGGTGAGGGAGGTTATGATTTAGGGTCACTGGAGAGATCGACCGAATTGCATGTACTGTACTATGGAGATGGGGGTACGAGGAGGTAGTTGCTGAAAACCGTGGTTAACTAACATTGTTCACAATTAGTTACTCTCTGAAGTGTTACTAAACCTTTCGAAGACAACAAGAGATTGAAATTTGAGGCGCGCTGTTGTGAAATAAGCATTTTATTTTTTTGAAAACAATCAATCTTTACGAAGTTGTCAATTAGAAATGATTACTCGGTGGCGCGTAACGATATGTTCGCCATAACGACAGGCTAGTCGATGAACCAACAAAGAAGACCAGCCCACACTGTAATCCTTATATTTTGAGAAACAAAATATATCATTACGTTATTAATGGTTACTTACTCTATGACAGCGTGGGAGTAGATATTTAGTATAAATACCCCTTTTAATCACCCAGTCGAAATATATGGCAAACATTCAGTTGCGAGGAAGCAAACGGCATTTAATCTTTAAAATTGCATATCGGCACCCCCTTTACTCTCAACCGACAGATTTAATATGTCTCCGATGATTTGGCTGGTGACGGGATCCTCTTCGGGCTTTGGGTACGAGTTCGTTCTGGAGCTGCTGGCAAGAGGGGAGAGAGTAATCGCGACAGCTCGAAAAGTTCAAAAGCTAGCTGCGCTCGAGGAGGCTGGTGCAAAGATCTTGAGATTGGATCTGACAGATTCTGAGTTGCAAATTACAACTGCAGTTAATGCCGCAATCGATATATACGGCGGAATTGATGTTCTCGTGAACAATGCTGGATATCTAGAGGCTGGCGTGTTTGAGGGTATCAGGTGAGAGAAAAGAAAAACCGGTAGCTCCGCCCTAAACCCAGGAGCAAAAGATTGACACGTTGTCTAGTGACGAAAAGTTCACGGACCAGTTCAGGACGAATGTGTTCGGCACGTCGAACGTAACCAGATCCATCCTCCCTCATTTCAGGAGCAGAATGGCTGGCACTATCGTGGCCATTGGATCCGTTGCGGGATGGCAAGGAACGTTGGGAGGTAGCGCATATAATAGCTCAAAGTCCGCTGTTGCAGGTATGTGCTCGTAACGTTTATCCGGGGACTCTTCGTAGCCAGTCCTTACTAATTACCTTTTCATGGGCAGGTATGTTTGAGGCCCTGCAACAAGAGACAGCTCACTTGGGTATCCGGTCCCTTCTGGTAGAGCCAGGGCTCTTTCGCACACAGGTTTTTTCTCCAACCAATGTCTGTCAGAATCTCTGTCCGATTCCGGACTATGCGTCAGCCACAAAAATGATGGACGAATTCCTCGCTGCAACGGCTGGGAACGAGCCGGGGGATCCGCGGAAAGCGGTAAAGGTTATTATTGACGTCGTGAAGAACGAGGGTGTTGGCAAAGGCCGGGAGTTCCCTGCGCGTCTTCCTCTGGGAAGAGATGCGCTTCAGATCATTAGGAAAAAGTGTTCTGATACTTTGGCGCTCCTTGATAGCTGGGAAGATGTAGTAGTGTCCACTGATATTACTGTGTAGAGGGAGGCCCTCAATTGCTTTTATGCGAGCCTTGCTGGCACTGTTATTGTAATAAGCATACACTGCCTTCATCTATGTTCGTTAGAATACGCTTAATTCAGATATTGTTAGACGTTCGAATCTCATTAGATATGCTCACTTTTTGAGATGGGTGGTGTTTCAAACAAGCCCATAGGTGATTAACGTCCAACAAGAGCGAAACATGCGCAGAGGAGGGCTCAAAGGGGGTATCAGTCACAGGGCCATGATACATTGCCTAGACTCAAATAAAGAGCGTTGACATTATATCCATGAATATATCTCTATATCTATACTAGTACTAGTACCTAGGTACCTACAGTATATATCTTCAGGATTTCAATTCCAATGTAGTAGCTTATCTAATCAAGGGGGTTCGCGGTTACATAATCAGCCTCCTCCTACTTCATCTTTCAATCTTTCAATTCTCCTTTTCCTTGATCTTTTCCCCTTCTCACCGCGAATAATCATGGCAACCCCCATCTATTACAGCCTTTCGAGGCTCTTCATCCATCCGTCGACCCTGGCGCCTGCTGGACCCCACAGAAATGTGACTTTTTTCTATGATAACCCCAAAGGCGGGGTGCTGTCCAGTTAATCCATCCCGTTTTTTTTGGCGCAGAGACATTGTTGCTATTGACATTGCCCCTGCGTTGCCCTGAACGTTCTCCAAACCCCCGCATTTTATCCTCAGACATTGCTTTAGAAACCCCGACTAGGTTTTTCGTCCAAAATTTATAGAATCAAAAAAACTAGAAACTAAATACAAAAAGTAAAATATCCCGCTTATTCAGGTTGCTTTCGCGGCTTCTTTTTTTCAATGGCTAACAACAAGCTGGGAAATAGATTACTAGAATGCTGCTTGATACACTTGCTACGGAGCTGTTGCTCCAGATATTTCACTCCTGCAATTCGATCGCAGATGTCCTGAATCTCTCCCTGACTTGTCGTCGCCTTCATGGTATATTCTCTGCGTCGCAAAAGCTTCCTATACTCGCCAACGCCGCTGAAGCCGAGTTTGGACCCCTGGAGGAGATAGTACAATTGATCACTCAGAATGCCAGCCAGCCTGCGCATGTGTCCCGTGATGCACCGATCTCCCTGTCTCTGATCCAACAGGCTGTCGAAGTTGGCCGTGTTGCCAAGAAATGGGAGGAGATCTATCCAATTAAGAAATGGAAGGTGGATTTTGAAAATCGTCGAGTCTTGGATGTGCGGGAACGCTTCGTATTACGCCGGGCTACGTACCGTCTTTGGCTGTACTCCAAGGCCTTCCACTGCCAACTATTTCCGCGAACCAGTCGCACGCTCCCGTCGATCGTCCATGAACGTGCCGAACTCTTGCACAATTGGTCCACGAACGAGTTAGCTGAGATCGAGGATTTTCGGTTAGTTATGCGTGAGGTTGTGCAGAACCAGATCTGTCCAAGCAATGAAACGATCCAGCGAAAGTTTCGTAAACGATACCCGGAAAACACGCCGGCGTCCACTCACATCCACCTAAATTGCCCCTCGCTGGCACCGCCCATCCCGTTCTCGCTACTCAACTCCCACGCTAAACCGGCGCCTGCTTCGTCGTCTATCGACAATAATAATCACTATTTCTGTAGTCTTACATCCCGCAACAACAACAACAACAATAACACAGCCAACAACAGCAACAACAACGTCGTCATCTCCACAGTTAACAAATACGCCACTAAATTCCGCTCCGACCTCTACCACGAGCCAGGAACGGAGGGCTGGGGCGACCAAATTCATCATTACTATGTTGTGGAGGACATGATGAAGCTGGACCCTTCGCAGGTGCTATGGTTGAGAGAAAACGCTCCCTTCAAGGAACAGGTGGAAAGCTACGTTCGATCGATGGGCGACTGGTTCGACAATAACGGCGAGACGTTTGGGCAAACGCTTGAATGGGTAATGGGTGAACGTGGAGGAGACTATATGCAGTTGCATTTTTCGATTGTTGATGGGGAAGCGGGTATTGCGAAGGTGAAAGGCTGACGGCGATTCTGTGGGCGTGGTATTTTCTTTCTTTCTTTCTCCCTTTTTCCCCTTAAGATATATATCTTCTTGTTTGGGATTTTCGGCTTAATACTGTTCTTGCCCGTCTTGGGTTTTTTTTAATTTATTTTGGGTTTGGTTTTGATCTACGTGTCTCCAGTTGTGTTTGCCGTCAGAAATAATGCGCGTGATTACATACCCACTTCCGCTTCCATTAGTTGGCATTATTAGAAGAATACTTTCTAGGAGTAAGATAATGTGAAACAACTACCTTTGTTTCGAGTTAATATATAAAAACGAATATTCTGCAACAAAATATACCCTAGTCTTTATTGGGTTGGCCCTAGATGTCTAGAAAGGGGTATTTCATATGTATTAACTTTCTCCAGAGATCAGGAACCTATAACTATATGTAGAGCATCGCATAAATGTGTGGGGTCTTCATTAAACTACCTCTCACGCCTATAATATGAGATTATCCTATTATCCTACCTACTAGCATACGCCCCCATGTATTAGTATGTAGAAGGGGGAGGAGGGGGAGGTGAAATCTAATATAGGAATCGCTCGTTAGACGAAGGCGAAACTAAAGTAAGATATAGCTTGAAGAGGGAAAAGTAGACAGAAGGGGAGATGAGAAAAGGCAGACGAGAATGTAATTATAAAAGAGTACCTCTACTACGCAGGTAGCCAATCAACACGGACTAGAAGAAAAAACAAAGAAATATCAGAAGTTTAGTTTATTTGCAAAAATAATTACCAGCCATGGAAGAAGGGGAAAAAAAGGGGGGGAAGGGGTTGTAAAGAATGTGAATGTGAGAAAACAATATATAGAAGAAACAAGAGGGGGAGAAAGGGAAAGAAAAGAAGGGACTAGGGGATGATGGGAGAAGATTTGATGAAAGTAAACGGAATGTAGGAAAAAAATCAAAAAACTGTTAGAAGAAAAAAAGAAATGAAAAGAAAAAAGGTGAACCCCAATCCCCATATAGCCTGTGACAAAAATTCAATTCTTGAACAGAAGAACATCATCAACCTCCTTAACTCTTCAGACCCCCTTTTCATGCTCATTACATTTCACCTTAACGTTGTCAGATTCTTCGCATCATGCTGCTGTCCCTAGGCCGTAGAATGACGGATAAAAAGGATAAAAAAGGTGATTGGGGAGGGAAAGAGAAAAAAAAATGCGGGGCAGGAAATATGTCATGACACATAGAAAACACGACGGGTGGTTTTGAGTAAAATCGCCTCGGCGACCGGTAGACATTCAGAAAAGAAAGAAAGAAAAATATAAAGAAAGTGAAGTCGCCATACGTCGAGACGAAGACCCAAACGTTACAAAACATCAGTCATTCCAAGCCCCGCCACTACCAACCTTCACTGGGAGTACCACTTTGTCCAGTAAAGATTCCAGAGTTGTATCTCGAAGGTCTGCATTCTTAACAGCACTTTTGCTTCGCATCTGTATCCTGCGACTTTGTGATCTCTACTACCTTGCGGTCACCCAGAGGGTTCTGCCCTGAGCTACCATTTTCGAGGGCTTTGCTGGAAACGATGCGGTAAATTTCTAAGATGCCGTTAGCTGTGTTTTGCCTCGTAGGAAGGCAAGAAATATAAAAAGTTGGCATAGTATGGTAGTTGTTACCTGTAAGAATATTTTGGAAAGCAAGCTCAACGTTGGTGGCGTCGAGCGCGGACGTTTCGATAAAGGACAGCTTCCTTGGCTCTGTTTCATGGGTTAACCCGGCACACAATAGCTTAGAGGGGGAACAAGTTCCAACATACCCGCGAATTCCGCGCCTTGATCAGTTTTAATAGCTCGCACGTGTTTTTGATCGATCTTATTTCCGACGAGCATAATAACGATGTTCTTGTCGGCATGTTCCCGTAACTCTTTCAACCACCGCTCACAGTTTGCGAAGGTCTGCTCCTTAGTCGTATCATATACAAGGAGAGCACCCACTGCGCCACGGTAGTATGCGGATGTAATAGCCCTGTACCGTTCCTGGCCTGCGGTATCCCAAATCTGAGCCTTGATTGTCTTGCCGTCTACCTGGATAGAGCGGGTTGCGAACTCAACACCGATGGTGGACTTTGAATCGAGATTGAATTCATTGCGGGTGAATCGGCTCAGTAGGTTGGATTTTCCGACGCCGGAGTCTCCGATAAGCACCACTATTTCCCCGAAGTAAAGTAAAGACCTTTGTCAGTTATAAATGGAACATTTTTTTTCATAAGTTGGAATGGTGTTAGGAAGTGGGAAGGAGATGGTGGCGGTGCGGAGCGTCGCAAAGCTCGTGCGGGCCGTACCTTTGAAGAGGAACTAGATGTTGCAGAACCGTTAGAGGCTATCGAATAAACAAATGCAGTGGAGGTGAACGACTTACATCATATTCGTCGTTAGCCATGAGGGAGGATGGGGAAGAGCTGAAGTCTCTCTTCACGTGGAAAGGGGGTTAAAGAGAATGAGGCGTTTCTGGGTGATTAAAATGACACCGGAACAAGGCAAACTGGAAACAGGACGCTAGGTTGATGAAAAGGTAAGAATCGTCTCCCAGTCAATGGCCGTAAGTATCAGGAGGTGAGATGTGGTAACAAGAACAAGAAAGTCAAGGCAACCAGATATCCGATATAATGAGCTGTTGTTGTTTGAGGTTCGAGATGGAGAAGAGAGAGTGAGCGAGGCCTTAGTGGAGTGGGCAGAATAGGTAGCTAGTACCTTGACACTCCAGGTATGTTTGCGGATAGTTTCGGTATCAGGTACTTTTCACAGCAGGCCTGATTTCTATTGGACAATATAGCTGATTAAGCTCTTAGTCATTCGTTTTGCCAAGTAATACAACCAGAGCCGCAAAAAATTATAGAGATAGAGAGACAGATTGATTGATTGATGGTGGGATACACTCTTTATACGGGGTCCTGCGCTAATAATGAAAGTCTGACAAGAGAGCCTACAGCCACCTTACCCTTTCGTTCGTGCAATTTCTTTGTCAGTGCTGTATCTCTATCCTTTGTAATAAGAGTCGCCCCTTTTGTGGTCATGATACGAAACCCTATGGCAATGCGTCAAGGTCTATGGTGAGGTATCATTCCATAGCTATATGACCTATCGTGTGTTACATTTCTTTCATTTTGGTGTGGCCAAAAAGCAGGATTTGCTATGAATTCAAAGGGGGCGTCCAGTGACGATGATGACATCTCAATTACTTCAACGGTCGGCAGCGAACCCCAGTCTGAATATGAGGTGGAATCTATTCTCGCTCAAAAAAGCTTTCTTGATGGCGAAGCATATCTGGTAAAATGGGCTGGCTATCCGTTGGAGAGGGCAACATGGGAGCCGGAGGAGTCCTTCTGTGATCCTAACACTCTGGTGGAGTGGAAGAGGAAAACTGCATCTGGAGAACATGCGTTGTTAGATGTGGATGTGGACGCTCTGGCACGCAGGATTAAAGAAATTGAAGATGCAAAACTCGGCAGACATCGCAGGCGCCGAGCAAAGCGCATTCGCTTAGGTATCCCGGTGTCCCCTTCAGCGGACAGTTATGGTACCGGTTGTGATAGCCAGGACAGTGACTCTGACCTAGATAGCTTTATCGTTGACGACGATCTTGATGTGGAAAGAGAAGGCGAAGAAGAGGGTTGGCAGTCATTGCAAAAGAAAAAACATCGCTTATCCGGCAACAGTGCAAAACACGGAGCGGGAATGGCTGCTCCTCCTTCGCGACATGGCGTCCCTTCAAGTCAGCCTCAGGGCTCAGCTTCTTTATTGTCACTATCGACTGAATTCCCGAACAAAAAGAAGAAAGGCGATGCTTCTTCTGCAGTCAGACCTCCAGCAACTAAATGTCAATCCACGCAGTCTTCAAAACCATCATCACCTGTAAAGCGCGTGCAAACCTCAAAGAACTTGCAGAAAAATTATGCGCAAAGCCAAACGCGGCCAATTTTAAAATTACAAACCTCATCATCCACTGATCCCCCATCCAACCCCTTCCCGTGTCCTGCCCAAGGTCAGCCCCCTTCATCATCAACCCCCAAAGGATCTGCGAAGAAGACGATTCCCCAGCTCTTAGGACCGTCAATCCCCACTGGACCAGCGAACAAAAGTGTTTCCATCCGCGCAAGAAAACAAAAAGGGCGACAGCCAAATTTTTTTCGAAATCTGTCCTCTAAAAACAGGTATGAGAGGGCCATGCACCGGGATTTAACACCAGATATCAGGCAACTTGATTTGAGAGCGCCAAGTCAATGGATTGCGTCCCAGATAAACAAAGCTCCGGTTTCTGAATCGCCATCCCGATTGCATTCCTCTCACAATTCGGAAAGCTTGTTCGTTGAACAAGATAGTCCTCGCCATGACTCTCACGATCGTCCTCGTTTTCAAAATAGTCCGATCAGAATAGATGGGTCAGTTGAGGCGAGAGGTAGCCATCAACCCTGCCCGGCTCAACACGCCTCTGGACAACCATCATCAAAACTGTCTCACGAAGGTTCCCCTAATAGCTACAACTCAGAACCAACTATTCTCTCTCCGGCATTTTCTCCAAACAAAGACAAATCCGTAAGATCAAGTGATAAGTCCCCAGCAAAAGGAAAAGAGGGCCGTTTTTTCCGATACTTCCAACCATCGGAGGCACTGGTCCATCTCCGATTTGGGCCAGAGGGCAAGAAAATAGGCGATGTCAGGCTAGGTGGCCTTACAAAATCAACAATCTGGCAGCTGGTGCTTCTTAAAGCACAACACAAGATCGATATACATTTTAAAGATGTGTGCAACCTCGACCAATACAGACAACTGTGTGACAGAGTAGGTCCTTCTTTCTTGGCACAAATCAAAAATATTGTTATTTAAGCCCTGACTTAATCTACAGAGACAAAATGTAATGTTCTGCAGTGGTTGGGTAATTGGCTACGACGATACTTCCCCCGCAGTTAATGACCTGGCCAACTATTTGAGGGACAATCGGCTGGCTGCTTTATGGTATCACCCAAACGAGGATATCTCATCGGTCATCGTGGCCTTTGCTTCGGATTCCCCAGATTGGAAATTTCTAAACAAGACGGCTGAGTATCCGTCTGCGAGGCTAAGGATTGCAGTGAGGAGCTCTCTTGCTCCTGTTAGCAGTTTTCAGCCCATCACAGCTAAGGAAGCACCCTACGATGGCGGCGAACACAGCGCTAACAGAGAGGAGAGTGATTTTATCATGAATCCGCAGCCGGTAGAGCCGATAGTGCAGCGAGATGAAAATAAAACTGCGCTTTCGAAACTATTGTCCGCCACAACCGAGTCCATGGATATTAAAGCTCTTTTTCGAGAACGGTTTGATATCACATATGATGAGCTCAGCATTGTGAATACCATTAAGAAAGAACGCGCCGCCCGTTCCTTTTACCTGCATTTCCCGCATGAGGTGGAGGATGAATTTCAACTGGTCTTGCTCTTTTTAAAACACTTTGATATGGTCGCTTTTTCTAATCGCGTCGAGGGCGACTGGGAAAAGTTTGTGAAAACTGCAACAACTGGTACTGTTCTGGTGAGACACTTTTTAAATTCAAATCTATACATTTCTAGTAAACTAACCATTCCTGCATAATAGTTCCATCAGAAATTCATTCATTATGAAAATATGCCGAAGCTTGCGAAACTATTACGAGCGTCTGTTAATGTATTCAGTATCTCCCTTGCTGAGCCCATTAAACATCTTGATTACGACAGTCACCTTCAAAGACTCTTCCCACACGGGGGAATTATTTTAATGACCGAAGACTTTATGCTGAAGGAGCCGAAAGTCGCCCTAAAGGTTTTGGGCTGGTTCGGATATTTTATAGAGAGAAAGTTTCCGGGGACATGGAAGATGCTTTTGCGGCCGAACGTACAGTGCTGGTTGCTTGATCTTTGCGCGAGTTGGCCAGATGATACGTGAGTGTCTGTAGTCTTTGCTTCGTATTATTTTACTTTGGGAACTAACGGCCTCGGGTTTACCCATTCTCTAGACTCTGGCAGATGTACAATACAATCAATAAGCTCATCCCAGAATATCCCATAGGTCACTACAACACCTACCGCCGCGAGGGCTCGCCAGAGTCGTTAGATGGCCTCACTGATGATGAAGGGCAGCATCACCCGTTCATCTCAACGCGCGAGATATCAGATTACGGCTCACGCCTCGAAGATGATCACCCGAATATTCCTAGGGGATTAACGCAAGCAGAGAGGGATACCGATCACCTCGTTGAGTATTTTGCAGGCTATGCGCTGATCCATGCGGAAAGGTTTCGACGGTTCGTGGTACTTACCACTCACAAGCCACAGCCGCGCTGGCAGGCGTGGACTCATGTACGTAAATAACCTATAACCCCCGCCCCAAATTCCCCCCAAGCAACCATCTTTCCCCTCGAGTGAAAAAAAAGGCAATTATAAACTAACGACTTTAAAACAAAAACGCTCCCCGCGCAATCAGATCGAAATCATGCATTACCCAGAATTCAAACGAGAACTCATGACATCCAACTCGCACATCGTCAGCAACAGTAATAGTATGTATAAGGACAAGAAATCCTCCTCCAAATCACGCTCTGAACGCCATTCCATCTCCGTCTCCGGCTCGGGGCGTGACCGTGACGGCGAGAAAGCCGCAACGACAAAGCCGCGACGACAAAGCCTATCTACCACCTCAACACCGGCGCCAGCCCCAGTGCCAAGCAGTAAATCTTCGACACCACAATAACAACTGGTATCGCAGCACGTTGCACCGCCTCGTCCGTATCCGAGAATATAGATATTCCCGGGTTGCGGCGTCGTTCATCAAGTTGACGGAGGACAGTGAGGATAGGGTGAAATTTTGACGGGATGGACGGGCGTTCGTTATGATGGAGAATCCAGTTCTTAGGTGCATTGGATCGGGGGACTCCTTTTCTCGTTCCTCTTATTATTATTATTTTCTAGTTGTTAACACATTTGCGTGGTACGTGTGCTTGTAATTAACTACCTATGTCACATATGGATATGTTGAGTTATCTCGATTTGCGGGTCTCATTTGTTAGTTTGTTTTTTACGCCTTATTTTTATTAATGGGGCGATGCCCCTTGTTCCTCCCCGGAATGGAGCTTTTAAAGAGATGTATATATTTTACGTTGCATATATATCTCCCACACACCCTTTTTCTTTCTCCAGTATTCGACGATAATTTGATACATATATATCCAGAGCGCGGCGGTGTCCTACTTAACTGTACCGCCATATGGAATATTTACCTCAACCAAATGTCATAATCACGTTATTTATTTATGTCGGAAGGTTGATATTGGCTTGATTATATATCTATCTCGTGTCCGTTGCTGAGAGATAAATATCCCCCGAGAGAGAATAACACAGGGCCGGTGGAGTAGGGCTGACAACTCAAACAGCCCCCCTTTTAACTTTCTATGATTATCTAACACGGATATTCAAATGGAGGGGGAAGCGCGCACCTAGATAGCTATTAGCTAGAGTCAACAATATGAGTGAATACCTGGGCACTTCTGTTATTCTACATCCCCCTTAGTCGACTGGTATGTATGGCTGCTGCACGGAGGCGGAGGGAGAGAAAAAAGAAGAAGAAGAAGAAGATGGAGAAATAAGATAACGAAGCAAAAAAAGCGCGACGACAATTTGAATCTAGTAAAGCTATCCATTGGTCCACTAACAACCCAGCTAGTTACGTAGGCAGTTATGTTAAATCGTAAGCAACAACCTAATTCCACCCAAACGCGAACCGCAAACGTGAAACAGAAAACGAAAACAACGCCCGGTATCCTTCGCTTCCAAATCGTAACAATAAATCAAGACGGGGCGGAGGGGAAGAAGGGAAAGAGGGGAATAAAATCGTAAGAAACAACAAAAGAACGGCTTTCTAAGATGTGCGGGGACATGCGTAAAGGCAAAGCTTTGAGAGGTGATCAGGGACGGCGGATATCTCACGAGGGTACAGCGGAAGACATGCAGTCTGTAGGGGGTAGGAGGATAAATCGCTTGAATCCTTTAAATAGCATTGGTTTAACAAATGAAGGAGAAGCTTCAAATAATGAGCAGTTTTCTTATAGTAATGGAAAACCTTTTCCTTCCGCTGCTTCCCAGCCCACATCTTGTCCGTTCGTTACGAAGAAAAGCGTGCATGTGGCTCCATGACCTTTGATGCACGTCACGAAAACCCACCAACAGCCGTATCCGTCCTAGCCCGCGACCTCCACTGCTCAAAACTATTATCATCATTATTATTATTATTATTTCGATCATTATTATCCCCTCGCGCCTCCTTCTGCTTCCTCATCTTCTCCTCCCACTCGCCTTCCTCTGCTGCGATCAGGGCGTGGAACTTGCCACCCTGCCCACGAGCGAGGTATACGGCTTTCTCCTTCCGCGCAGCAACGGCTTCGGTGACGAGGACGAATTTCACACTAGAGCCCGGTGCCTCGAACATCGCGTCGCCGAGGATCATTTCTATCTCTGTACGTAGCCCGCGTGCGCCTGTCGCCATTGACATGGCGTTGCTGGCTATTTTGTGAAGGGCTGGTGTCGTGAAGCGGAGTTCGATACCTGAGAGGGAGAAGAGGGTGGTGTATTGGGCGAGTAAGGAGTTGCGAGGCTCCGTTAGGATGCGGAGAAGGAGAGGGTGGGTGAGCTGGGAAAGAGCGGTGGTGATGGGGATGCGGCCAACGAGCTCGGGGATAAATCCGTAGGTTTGGAGGTCTGGGGGCGTAAGAAGGTCAAGCGGGTTGAAGTAGGTTGGTTCTTCGTGAGACGAGCCGGATGCGGACGGTAGCGGCGCAGGAGTAAAGAATGGAAGATGCTTCTTATAGAGCGCTTCCTCCTCAGAGCCTGGAAGAATTGGAATAGGTGGGGTAGAAGCTGCGTGTGACGAATTGTGGGAACTAAACGAGCTTGCTGATGCCCGTACAGGCTGGCCGAACCCGATGGAGCCACGCGATATGCGATCCATGATCAATTTGTTTAGGCCTACGAAAGCGCCTGAGAAGATAAAAAGGATGTTGTCTGTCCGCACATTGTAAACTTCAGCCTTCCCAGAGGATCCTGGTGGGGTTGAGGAGAAGGATGATCCTCCGAAATTACCACCACCGCTACCTGGGTTGGAATTTAGTGATCCACCCGAGCGGGGAGCGTTTCGCTCGGGCTTCGCTTGGATCTGAATAGTTGTGCCTTCGATGATCTTTAGCAAAGCTTGCTGGACTCCTTCCCCGCTCACATCTTTCCCATGGCTAACTTTTGCTGTAGCGATTTTGTCAACCTCGTCAAGGCAAATGATGCCTCGTTCTGCCTGAGCTACATCGTAATTGGCAGCAGCCAGCAATCTATGGACGCATACGTCTGCATCCTCTCCAATATACCCTGCTTGTGTAAATGGGGTGCAGTCAGACATGCTGAACGGCACGGAGAGTACACGAGCTAAAGTTTTGGCCATCAGAGTCTTGCCTACGCCTGATGGGCCAAGCAGCAGAATATTGGACTTCTCCAGCGTTAAAGGAGATGAGTCGATTGGGAGCGATCCTGATCGTGTTAAGTCATCATTGGTCGTTCTTTGAGTATGAATGGTTTGTTGCTGACCTGGAAATTCAGCTAGAGAGGTGGATCAGAGAAAAAGTTAGTAGCAAGTCCAAATCTGTACACCAATTGTTATCTGAAGATAGACAGAACAAAAGCGGCATACTCTCTACGGGATGTCCTTCCACCGACTCACGACGTGCTTGCTGTGCCATCAATTCCTCTTCCTCCTCCTGCCGCCGCTGTAGCTCCTGTACCCGTTGATAGTGATTGTAAACAGCAACGCTCAACACCTTCTTCGCCCTATCCTGGCCAACCACGAATTGATCTAGATGCTGTTTGAGCATTTTAGGAGTCAAGCGTGGAGCACCAAAGGGGGGTGCGGAGCCCAATGGGCCGGATGTGGGGAGGCCCGGCTCATAGCTGCCGGTGAATGGCTGGCTGGTGAAATCAGAACGGTGGAATTGAGAGGGAGAAGAGCATGAGGAAGAGGTTGAGAGATGACGACGTATAGAGTAGAGGGCTAGATATGATAGATGGACCTGCCGCCGGACGGGGGATGTTGTTGTCGTTGTCGTCCAGTCGAGCGGCCTGAGCGGGGATCTGAAGGGGCGGAGAAAGCTCATGGAGAGTCGCCTCATTTGTATCATCCAGCTAGCCCTAGCTGGGAAGGGGTAGCGCAAGTAGAAGAAGAATAATTGAGGATTGGTACAGCTTTCGTGGGTATAAATAGTATCTCGCAAATCGACATCAATCAATGCGAGCAGAGCAGGGTAGTCTGTGGACTTGATGTTGTGGTGTTGATGATGTTGATGATGTTGATGATGTTGATCGTTGATGGTTGATGATGGTTGGAGGCTTATCTTCCCCGCAAATGGGGCACGTGAGAGATTACGTCATTGTCACGTGGTTCGCCTCCTTTTTTCAAAATGGAGATATCCGCTAATCTTTTACTGAATGACACTATAATTGACAGAGACAGGTCTACCATAAATATCAGTGTATTGTCTTATTATGTTCGTGCTTGATCCTGATCTCTCCCGAGTTGCCCCTGAAATAACATTGAATTTCCACTAGATGCTACCAACTTGTAGAACAGTGTTGCTTTTTGAAGCATCCCTCGCATGGCAATGACCATAGTTTTGCCCTTTCACGCCAACAACGGCTTCTGCTGCTCACCTTGGTGCTGCTCATACCACTAGTCTCTGCGATTTGAGCATAACATCCAGCTAGCTGCTCGACAATTAAGACATCCGCAAGATAGGCCGTGCTTTTCAGTTTTATTCATGACGTTTGCTTGTATGTACTACCTAACCCAGCAATTGTGTTGACGGTGTCTTTGCGGGAGAGCCATATGGTGGAATCCCACTCACCCCACTTTTTATTTTCCTTTTATACCCTTCCTATCTATAATATTTCTGATAAACAACAAGAGCGGCACTTTCTCGTTGCCGTGCCGGGCTAATTCCTCGGGCATTCACAAGACTGACTGACGCCTTTCGCACCGGAACGTACTTGTTCAAATCGTTTGCTTTGTCAGGTGTCAATTGCCCCATCGAGTTTCCGCAGTTCTTGAAGACTCCTGGGACGCATCCTTGAAGAAATCAAGTGTCATATGAATCTTGATGACCGTGCTGAAAGTCTAATTGTCATCCATTGCTCCTCGGCCTTGCAGCTCCCTTGCTACTACTTCGTGAGAAAACCCCTTTGCGCTCAACGAACGATTTAGTGAGCCATTCGTTTTGTGATTTGGGGGCAATGAAAGCCCAATGTACCCGTTGACTTGTCATATTTGACACGATTCTCCTTTTCCATGTGATTGGAATGTAGGAGCTTTGGGTTTCTGCAGCCCCCGCAAAGCGATGCAGGGATGGCCATCATCAGATGTTGTAGCTAATAATGGCGCAAATCAAGGGAGAAAGAGAAATAGCATGGCGTTTTTCTTTAGCGTTTGGTAGGCCGCCAAATCGTATTGACTGGGTGCGTGCTTCCATCGGTATATAATGACTCTAGCTATAGATTCGCTGTTTCAACTCAATTGATGAACCCTCGCAACGTGGACAGCGGATTAGCGCAGAGTGATCCGGGCGCTACCGGGGGCAGCATCGAATGAGAAGTTTAGTGGTGAGATAGATCTAATGGAACATCCACCCTCCTACGGAGTAGCCCTGCTCTCACTTGTTCTACTTTGGGACCTGGGGTCCGTACTTTGAAAGCCCGTCAGGTATTCGCCGACATTTGTGAGAACGCTAGATGCTCGATGTATCTCAAATGAGGTCTTTGGAAGCTGTGTATAAGCCCAAGGACTGCAGATTTTCTTTCTCCTAGGCTTTCTCCAACAGGGGAACCCGCCGTTATGGATATTGAATCAGTGATGGGCTCAAATACCTCCCCTCTCTATATAGTAGTATACATAATCCCGGTAGCCTATGTACTGTATATGTAGGTGTACAAAGAGTCCAAGACCGCATCGATAAGAATAATCATAATCGGTAGGGCCTCGAGAAGGGTGTAGACTCTATTGGTTGAACCTTTGAAAGCTTTCCATCTATTTATCCTGGAAACATGAATCATTGATTTACGATGGAGTTTAGTCTCACTCACCTAAATAGCTAGCACAAGCATAACAGTAATGACAGGTCACCTCGGGTGGCAGAAACGTGGGTTGAGAGTACACCAAATCCATTCAATTAGCATGTGAGGTACACATAGCACCGGCGATACAGTCCCCTAGGGCTGATAATGTCACCGAATGTAGTCAATAATTTGGCTGGTTATGTCCTTGTGAAGGTGTCGGTGGTGATGTGATTGAGATGTGACAGCGGGAATATGTTCAGCCGAACCGCTAAAAGCCCGCCTAGTTACATGTAAATATCTTAACTTTTCATCAATATCTACCTGCTTTATTTAACCCAAATCCCGGCATAACCTTGGAACCTACTTCGCGTCATTTGGCACGGCTCACCCTACAGACAAGGACAAGCGCGAGAGCGGCCATAACAATCTCGTTAATTGGGGTGGGGGCGGGGGCGGGGGCGGGGGCTGCTTAGACTTTATGCTGCTGCCCCTTGCCTTGGGAGCCTTGCAGGGATCATAACGCTCGCATTAACTATGTACCCCGCGACATTTCCTCCCTTTATCTAATCTGCCCCCTGGGTCACATTCGCCTATACACTTGACAACCAAGAGAAACAGGGGGTTCTCCGGTTTCTGCTAATGAAATTCTCAAGCCTCAAGGCAAATGTCGACATTTCCTTTCCAAGGTCCAGCCGGGGCAACATGACCAGATTGGATTTGAGTTTGATCACCTTTCGTTCTGCCCATCAGAAAGAAAATATGCGGCTTGGACCATGACTATGGATGCATTGGGTGGATATGCGGCTTTGGAGAAGAGTTAGGATGCTCTGAATTCAACAGCAGCATGTGAGCCCAGATTTTACGCCGCTCCAGTAACTACCATGGTGCCGGAATCACATCTTGATGAAGAGTTTTTCCAAACAAAACTATGGGCAATAAGTGGTTTCGTGTTGGGACTTGACCCTTACAAGTTGGACTAACAATCAGGATTGATGGATGGGGACGAAGCAAGGTAAAAGTTAGATATTTTCTACAAAATTTTTGGAGTCAATCAATTGGACCGAATCCATGTGGTGTGGGGCATGGAGGAACAAATGCCACATTTATCTTCTACCAAAAAGAAGGGAAGAACGACTTCTATCCCCGGATTTCTCCAGCCGGGCAGATGCCTAACCCCTTGTATTTTTTTTTGTATTTTCTTTTTTGCTTTTTTCATCCTTGCTTTTCTTATCTTTCTTACCTTATTCTGCCTCGTCCAGGGCGACAAAGCGCATTTCTGTCAATGTCGAATTTGTCATGGTCACCTGAGGAACTTTTATTCCCAGGTTCTCTTGCATCACGATCTCCCCGGACCCATATTCCCTCCTTGTGCCCCTGGATGAGCATGTTAAAACCTTTGAAAGGTTACCGGCCACTGGTTTTTGCGGGGTGAAACGGAGCAGCCATGCCAAAGGAGGAAGCGCAATGTGAAAATCTTTGCACAAGCGCGGCGCTAAAACAACAAAACGTTAGCGCACAATAGTTCGCCTAGTTAATCTCTTCTCCAGCATTGCGAGAGTTATGCGGGCAATGCGCACACAAGCAGAGCTCCACGGGCGGTTGTTCATTACTGGGATTCCCACAAAAGCTTACGAACAATCGTGCTATCCGCACCAAATTTCTATCCCGAGGTGGCACATGCGCTGAAATCAATGTGCCTACCCCCAGAATCATGGGTAGTATGGGGTACGATGGGGTACGATGTGGAGGTCGGGAAATAACCCCAGTATGGGCACGCCCGTCTATATAAGAAATATGGGGTTTCCCTCCTCAAGGGGGTAGGGACCTCTGGAAGATCTGAGATTGCTTCGAAAACTTCCGGCATAACAGCGACTTCTTCCATCATGAAACTCCTCTGGGCTCTTGCAGTGGCCATTGCTCCGCTCAGCCAAGCTTCTCCGGCAAAGGGTGTTGGCTCCCCGATAGTTACCATCTCAAGTCCGCAAGCGACAATTATCGGCGGAAAGAGGCTCGGGATCGAAGTTTTCCCCGGCGTTCCCTTTGCCAAACCCCCTGTCGGCCCCCTACGTCTCAAACCACCACAGCCTCTAACGGAACCCCTGGGGACGTACGAAGCAAAGGAAAATGGAAAAGCTTGCCCGCAGTTCTTCTTCAGCACCGAGCTGGATGATGCCATCCCCACCACCCCACTTGGTAAACTTATGACTTCGCCCATGTTCCAGGAAATCTTAAATGCGGGAGAAGACTGTCTGCACCTCAATATCCACCGGCCAGTGGGGACCACTGAGGCGGATAATCTGCCTGTACTCTTCTGGATTTATGGCGGAGGTTTCGAACTAGGTTGGAATTCTCTCTTCGACATTGGAAGCTGGGTTACAGCATCGGTAAAGGCGGGCAAGCCAATTATTGCGGTATCAGTCAACTATCGCGTAGGTGGCTGGGGGTTTTTGCCTGGCAAGGAAGTTCTAGCAGATGGTTCTTCAAACCTAGGGCTCTTGGATCAGAGGCTGGGGCTGCAATGGGTTGCAGACAATATTGCAGCCTTTGGCGGGAACCCAGATGAGGTGACCATCTGGGGAGAATCTGCAGGATCCATCTCAGTCTTTGATCATATGGTGATGTATGATGGAGACCATACCTACAAAGGCAAACCATTATTCCGCGGTGGTATAATGAATTCCGGCAGCGTTGTTCCCGCAGACCCCGTGGATACTCCAAAGGGACAGGTAGTCTATGACACCGTTGTTGGACACGCAGGATGCGCGGGCTCCGCCGACACCTTGAACTGTCTCCGCGAGGTCGACTATGAAACACTGCTTCACGCCATGAACTCAGTTCCAGGGATCCTAAGCTATTCTTCCATTGCTTTGTCATACCTACCGCGGCCCGATGGAACCATCCTCACCAAATCACCAGACGAGTTACTCTTGGAAGGCAAAATCGCCAAAGTTCCCTTTATCCTTGGCAGCCAGGAAGATGAAGGCACACTCTTCGCCCTCTTCCAATCCAATATCACCACCAAAGACCAGCTGGCAACTTACCTCAAGACGAAATTCTTCCACAGCGCAAGCGACGAACAGATCACAAAACTGATCGCCACCTACTCCAGCATTTCAGAATACGGTGCGCCGCATCGCACGGGTCTGTTTAACAACTGGTATCCGCAGTTCAAACGCCTGGCTGCAATCCTCGGCGACCTGACTTTCACCCTGACGCGTCGTTCCGTGCTCGAGATGTCCAACATAGTCCACCCGGATGTGCCGACTTGGTCCTACCTCTCTTCCTATGAATATGGATTGCCGGTCCTAGGTACTTTCCACGGCAGCGATCTTGTACAGGTATTCTTTGGCATTTTCCCCAATTATGCCTCCAGGGCGTTCCATGAGTATTACCTAGCCTTTGTCCACGGGCAGGACCCGAACAGCGACACGCAAATGCCCAAGTGGCCCCGCTGGAGCGAGTCGAGGCAGTTGCTTAATATGTACGACTGGAGCTCGAAGCTTATTCCGGATAACTTTAGGCAGAAGTCTTATGAGTTTATCCTTGAGAATGTGAGAAGCTTCCATATTTAGGATTTCTTGGGTAATATTGATTGCATATATGCATGTGGGGGTGTGGAATGGATATGAGTGATGGCTGTGAATGATGGCTATGAATATAGGCGTGTACATAGGAAATATATAAAAGAATCATAATATATTTGAGGGGCTATCATTTCCCCCTTATACGGGAGTATCAATTGTACGAATTTCATACCCACATTTTTGGATGTTTGGACGAAAATGCAGCACTTCTTGGCAGCACTTAACGACATAGTGATATTGTCAACTAACACTTGCAAGTATATAAATAGAGTAGATATCTAGATAGGACCAGCTACGCCCCTGGAACTCGAGGCTGCAAAGTATCCGAAGTCGCTGAACTATGCTCAGCTTTAACCCTAATTTCTTTTCTTTTAGAAGATAGCATTCTCAAGGGTAAATACGGGTATAATTGAATTAATTCAAGGGTTCCTGTTTGTTTCTTGAACACAACCACTTACAGCCCCTCTCAGCTCTTCGTTAAGCTCCAGGGATGAGATATATAGGGTACCTAGCGGGATTCCGCCGGAGATATACAAAGTAGTATCGGATAATCAGAAAAGTGTGGAAATGTCTCCAGCTAAACGCATTCAAGGCTTGATACCCTCACCACCAGGCGGATTGCAAAAACTGGGGTTTTCCATCAGACAAAATGACGATGACTGACATCACATCGTTGAAACAGCTTTGACTTCAGTGTCTTTCGGTGTCTTTCGGTGTCTAGGGGGATTTCTTTCTTTTTCAGCCCTGAACCCCGACGGCAGTCAGCCCTAAAATTTATTATATAAATAAAGCGGGTTACAAGCTGAGATAGATGGATATATCGATATATCCTGCTGACTGCATGCAGATGAGCTTGTAGTTAATCGATTTACAATAAATAAATAAAGTAATCATCATTGAACTAGGTTTTAAAATTCTTTATAGACGAAATTGTCGACCCTCAGCTGCGCAGGGGTGAGATGCAGCGTAACATCTAGCTAGACAGATGAATTGATATTGATAGACGGACGTAGGAAATATCAGACGCAATTGAATTGAATTGAACATATGATTTGCAGCTCTAGTTGTTTATTTACCCCTCCCCCGCCAACACGCCCCCCTTTTTTCAATGTTGCTTTGTGCTATGTAGTTAAGATATTCCTGGATAGCTTCATTTTAAGGTTCAACTAACTCCAAAACTTCGTTCCCCATTTTCAATAAGTTAAAAATAATAAAAATAAATATAAATAATAGCTTTCTTGGTACTAGCCATCCGAGATCGCAGGCATTCAAACATTCCCCACTACTGATCACGCCATTTCTGCCTCTTTTTCGATAGTCCAGGTTCTTTTTTCCTACCTTCGGCTCCCCGCAATGCAGGGAAATATTGTTGACGGCCAACCAGCTGACTGACTGCTATATATATATTGGAGTGATGGACTCCTCTAATTTATTCCTCACTCCAATTCTTTCTTCTCACTTGTAACAAACAGCTTGATACCCCGTACACTTCATCCGGCTATAAAACTGGCAGCGTTCCGAGATTGAACCTCGCTATCGGCCACGATTCCTGAGATACATTACTTATTAACTAGTTATACATTTTTCCAAGATGGCTGGCGACGAAATCACCCGACGCTTTGAGACGCTGCAATTGCACGCTGGGTATGCTTTTCTCCAGGCCGATATCAAAAAAGCCAGTATATATATAGTTTTATCCCGAGGTCTCTAACAAAATGTCCAAATTTCAGTTATGATCCTGACCCCACCACCAATTCGCGCGCTGTCCCCATCTATGCGACTACTGTTGGTCTCTCTCGCCCTTAAGCTCGCTGTCCGCTCACTCACTAACTTTGCAGTCCTTCACCTTCAATGACTCCGCCCATGGCGCCCGGCTCTTCTCCCTCAAGGAAGCCGGCAATATCTACAGCCGTCTTGCGAATGTGTGTATATACATACATACATATCCAATTTTGCATAAAAATAATAATAATAATGGTGTATATAGCCCACCGTCGACGTCTTTGAGAAACGCATTGCTGCCCTAGAAGGTGGCGTGGCTGCAGTGGCCGCCTCATCTGGCCAATCTGCCCAGTTCATGGTCATTGCTGCCCTTGCAGAGGCAGGTGACAACATCGTCTCCACCACCAATCTCTACGGAGGTACCTATAACCAGTTCAAAGTCCTCCTGCCCCGTTTTGGTATCACCACCAGGTTCGTCACGGGCGAGGATCCCGAGGAGCTGGCGTCGAAGATCGACGATAAGACCAAGGCCATCTACATGGAGACGATTGGGAATCCAAGATATAATGTGCCAGACTTTGAGGAAATTGCGAAGATTGCTCATGAGAAGGGGGTACCATTGGTGGTATGTTCTTCTACACATTCTCTACACCCTTTTAAAAAAGAACGGAAACGGAAAAACTGCACTCTTTTCTTGCCCCTCCGGTGAACTTCGACAAGTTAAATAAACTAACTTACGGGGAATAACTACAGGTGGACAACACTTTCGGCGCGGGTGGATACTTCGCTCGCCCCATCGAGCACGGCGCCGACATCGTCGTGCACAGCGCCACAAAATGGATCGGCGGCCATGGCACCACCATCGCCGGTGTCGTTGTCGACAGCGGCAAGTTTGACTGGGGCAAGCACGCCAAACGATTCCCGCAATTCACTGAGCCGTCCCCGGGCTACCATGGCCTGAAACTGTGGGAAACTTTCGGCGCCGCCGCCTTTGCTACCCGTGTGCGCATCGACATCCTCCGTGACCTCGGCAGTGCGTTAAATCCATTTGCGGCGCAGCAGTTGCTGCTGGGTATTGAGACGTTGTCGCTTCGCTGCGAGAGGCATGCGAGCAATGCGATGGCGATGGCGAAGTGGTTGGAGAAGCATGAGAATGTGTCCTGGGTGTCGTATCCGGGGCTGGAGAGTCATCCTAGCCATGAGACAGCGAAGAAGTACCTGAAACGTGGGTTCGGAGGTGTGCTGTCGTTTGGTGTCAAGGGAGGTGCGGCGGCTGGTAGCCAGGTTGTCGATGGGTTTAAGCTTATTTCGAATCTTGCCAAGTATGTTCACCTACCACCTATTTACCTATTTAACTTGATATTTTGTATGGATAGCTCGGATAACTAACAAAAAAAAAAACAGCGTCGGTGACTGCAAATCCCTAGCCATCCACCCATGGTCAACGACGCACGAGCAGCTTAGCGAAGAGGAGCGGATCGCGTCCGGCGTGACGGAGGACGCCATCCGTTTATCCGTTGGCATTGAACATATCGACGATATCATCGCGGATTTCGAGCGGTCATTTGCGGCCAGCAGTGCTATGAGTGGTGAGGCTAATCAATTGCGCACGCTTCCCATACTAGCGGGATCAGGAGGTGATGGCGGTAACTAATGGTTAACCCCTTGGAATGAAACGGGGTAAAATAGGGATACGATAACGTCGGGCGGAAAATGGGGTCCGGTGCGGGTTTTGGAGCCTCGATATAGCTAATATCTATCTCCGTATGGAGGTTTAACTGCAGGTTAGACGGACGGTAAATTAACTATAAATACTACGATGATATGAATTGAAATGAATGGCTCTTGTTGTTTGGGGGTATTTTCTTCCCAATAAGATTGATATATTTTACTTTTTTCTTTTTTGGTGGTGAGCTACCTAGTACCTAGGTCGGTACATACCTGTATGGAAGACAGCTGCACCTGGGCATTTCTATCCTCCTACTCGCTACGGAGTAGTTACCCTCTGTATCGAGAGCATAAAAGGCGAATGAAGGCCTAGAATAAATTAACCAACCGAACAGATAACTAACCCCCCAAGATGATTCGCCCAGAGCTTCCCCCTAGTAACGTAACAGGGGATTTGTGGCGTCAAAAAGGTGCCTTTGTGATTCCACTAACGCGGGGAACTCTGTAGTTCCCGCAGGAAAACCCCTGCTGGTAGACAGTGTTATTGAAAGGGGCTGGGCGGCTAATAAATGTGTTATTATATATCCGTGAGGCCTCCCTTGATCGCCTTTCCTATTTTATTGTTATTTGATTATTTTAATACTACTACTAATCTACTTCTCTAAGGAGTCCAATCCACAACTTGAGACACTTCTTCACCATCCACCGCTCGTTACCATTGTTGTTTCAACGATACCTGTTGCGATGCAGTCACCCCAGCTTCATGGCGCTGATGCCATGTCCCAGCTCCAATCGGAGCAATCAGAACTCCTCGACGTCATAGATCAACTGCGAACGCTTCGTTTGGGTCGTCTGGTTGACCTTCCACAGTTGATCGTGTGCGGGGACCAGTCAAGCGGCAAAAGCTCGGTTTTGGAGGCTATCTCACGCGTACGATTCCCAGTGAAGGGAGGAGTTTGTACGCGATTTGCAACCGAAGTGATTCTACGACGCAGCCCACATCAGAATATCAAAGTCACTATCGAACCTGGCCCGTCTCGGGCCAGTGAAGAGGAGAGAACCCGCTTAAGCAACTTTCACGGCGACTTCTCTGCGGCAGCTGACCTGCCTACTCTAATCGAGAAGGCAAAGGAGTGTATGGGAATATCTTCATCTACGGGTATAAATGCCGCTTTCAGCGATGATGTTCTCAAGGTGGAGATTTCAGGGCCCGACAAACCGGAACTGAGTCTAGTCGACCTCCCCGGCTTATATCGGGCGAAAAGCCGCGAGCAGGATGCGGGAGGTATTCAGATTGTCCGTAAACTTGTTGAGAAGTACATGAGCAACAGCAAGAGTATTATTTTGGCGGTCGTGTCAGCTAAAAGCGAGTATAACCTTCAGGAAGTACTCGATCTTGCTGAACGTCATGATGGAAAACGCGAGAGAACCCTTGGTATTATTACAAAACCCGATACTCTGGCCCCGGGTTCTGAAGACGAGGAAATGTATATCAGTTACGCGAGTAATGAGCATATCAAATTGAACCTCGGATGGCATGTTCTTAGAAATAGGGACTACGAAAACAAGGATGCGTTAGACGATGCTCGTGATGAGTTGGAACGAGAGTTTTTCGAAACTGGTAACTGGGCGACTGTCTCGAGGGAGTTTGTTGGCATCGACTCCCTTCGATATAGATTGAGCAAGCTTTTGTTAGGTCACATCAGAAAAACCCTACCGGGGTTAATTGCTGAGATCCAGGATAGCGTCTCGAAATACGAAGCTAAGGTAGAGAGCCTCGGAAATGAACGGTCGACCCTACGCCAGCAGAAGGAATATCTCCTAAATATAAGTGGACGGTTCGAGAAAATCACCGGGCAGGCAGTTCACGGCATGTATTTTGACTCATTTTTCGGCGGTCTTTACTCCAATTCCCCTACCTCGGATTTCCGACGGCTGCGGGCAGTGATTCGGGCGCTCAACCAAGAATTTGCTGGAGATATGCTAATGAAGGGCCGGAGGCGGGTTATCATCGACAACGTCGATGACAGTGAGGTTGAGGCCTCTGATAATGTTGGAGGTGCCTCCACCGACGAGGACTCAACGGAACTTGGCTCGTTGCCCAAACGTATCACAAGAGCTGATCTAGAAACGGAAATCAATGAACTTGCGAGTAAAAACCGTGGAATCGAACTTCCTGGTAATGCAAACCAGTATCTCGTGGGTGACTTGTTTCGGGATCAATCACGGCCTTGGGAAGGTATCGCATTTAACCATCTTACGAATGTCTGGGAAGCTGTTAATAATTTTGTCGAACAGCTTCTGAAGCATATCACCGATGAATTCACTCATTCCCGTGTTCTGAGGACTGTTCTTGACCCTAAATTGGAAAATATCAAGGAGAACCTTCAGGATAAGTTGAAAGAAATGCTATCGTACCACAAACGGGGCCACCCACTCCCCCTCGACGTGGGGTTTCTCGCTCGTGTCGAAAGCCTTCGAAAACAGCGCCAGCTAGCCCATCTCGAAAATGCCTTGCGTGATATGTATCCAGATGCAGTTGAAGGGCCTTTCATAAAGGGCTTGAGTCTTAATGACATTCAGATTGCACTTTCATGCACCAAATTACCCACTGACAAATTTGGGGCAAGTGAGATTATTGACCATTCAGAAGCATATTACGATGTGAGTTGAAATTCCTTTGAGCACAACACACGCGCTGGATTGTTAGATTTATTTCCACATAACATACTAACACCTCATTGCAGATGGCAATCCACACCTTCATAGATAATGTCTCAATATTAGTCATTGAAAATTGTCTCATCCACCCTCTTGAAACCATTCTCACGCCGCTTTCTGTGCATGCCATGGAAGATACTGAGATTGAGCGACTGGCAGCTGAGCCCCCGCGTGTTCATGCTAATCGGCAGAAGTATCAGTTGGATCTTGCTACGTTAAATGCTGGACTCCGCGCCTGCAATCGATACAATACTCGCAACCCTCGGGGTTTGGGAGGCTCCTCTCGTGAGTAAATTATTTACCGTTTAGCCTTTGTAGTCCTTTCAGAAGTTGACTTTACTACTGTAGTAGGAATTGAGAGGACTAGCCTTACATTGTCCGCATCTAGCCCGACTCTGCGCCAAAGCTACTCCCCCTCGCCGCCTGTAAAGGAGAGCGGGAAACAAAAGGGGGAAATGAGGAAAGGAGGAAAGAAAGAAGATGGAAAAGAGGAAGGGAAGTTAAAACATGAAGCGGTACCGGCCATTGCTGCAGGAAATACTGTCTCGCAAGGGTCGACTACCAAGCCCCCCAATTCAGCATCCGATGGTATAACAGCAAAAGCGCCAGCAAAATCCGCATCAGAGAATACTTCGACACTTAAAAGTCATCTTGATCGTCCCCTTATCAGCGCGTTTAACGGTAACGCGGCAGCTGCTAGCACCCCCAAACCAGATTGTAAGCCGACCAAGTTTTCAGAGTCCCCTTTTTACCATTCAACTGGTACCTCGGGCTTCGGTTCATCCATTGGCGATTTGAAACCGGTTACTTTCCCAGCTCCAGGCAACAACCTTTCCTCGACGCCGTTCGGTGCGCCCACTGAACTGAGTCGCTCGAATTCACCTAATCCCATAAGCACCACAGCCCCTTCGACCACGATCTCTAATTCAACTAGCGCGTTTGGTTCGCGTTCGCCATTCACTAGTTTTGGAAAAACTACACCATCATCAGGGGTCAGCGGCTTTGGGCCGGCTCCTTCGTCGGGTACTGTCTCAGGGATCAACGGTTTTGGGTCGGCTCTGTCATCGGGTACTGTCTCAGGGGTCGGCCTTTTTGGGCGGGCTCCATCGTCAGGTAACGGATCGGGGTCCAGCCTCTTTGGGCCGGCTCCTTCGTCGGGTGCTGTCTCAGGGATCAGCGGTTTTGGGCCGGCTCCTTCGTCGGGTGCTGTCTCAGGGATCAGCGGTTTTGGGCCGGCTCCGTCATCGGGTACTGTCTCAGGGGTCGGTGGTTTTGGGCCGGCTACTTCATCTAGTAATGGCTCTGTGACCACCGTTCATCCATCGTCTCCTTTTTTTGGTGGTGGCTCCACCGGCCCCACACCCCCGTGGGATGCAGCCCCGAGCACCAAGCACTCTACAAAGTAAGCTTTGTACTTGTTACCCTGCGCCCCCGGCGGACAATACAATTAAGAGAGAAAGACTGACAGCATGTCCCCCGTTCCTCTATTTACGTTATGTAGTCAATTACATATTGAAAAGAATTTCCCCTCTCGAAATGAAGATCACTTTCAATCCATTCCATTTCTGCAGGAATTCCGTAATTACTCCTTTGAGGTTAGTACGCCTTTGAAGTAGTTTTATACTGTTATTTTATCTGTGCACAAGTTAACAGTGCCTCCCGTGCATGGGGATAATTCCTAGGAATTGAGAGTGGCCGATTTAAAGACATGAATTCGAAACCACGAAGTGAAATTAAACACACATAGACCTCTCATTTAATTGTTCCAATAACTAGAGACCTGCGCACTTGACCAAAATAGTGACTGTGCATGGTAAAATTATGATAACCCAAATTATGATCTTAGATCTGATAGCCGTTTCAACCATGTACATGTTTTGTAATTCAACTTCATTTGTTTCATTTTTCATTCATTTTTTCATTTTTCCACCTGAAGAATTTCAATCACCAATACCCGTTATATTTAACAGGTTAGATGCCGAGGCACAACTCTCAATATGTAGAGATTTACATTTTATTACACTCATATTCATGCACTCATGTTTTCCCCAACCACGTTCAACTGTAAATCTGTATCCTCACCTCGGAACCTTGCTGTTCGACCCTCTCTATTCTTGGCCTTTCGAGATCCATCTTGATTCTGATATTGGATATGTCGTCGCTCCTCCGACTCCGCCAAATCCTACAAGGAAGGTTGGGAAGGTATGCAACTGCAAAACAGGTTCAAGAGACAGTCTGACTGGCAAAGTTAAGTTGTTCAGCATCTCAGATAACAGACCAGCACAAGCATTTGGCTCACTCTTTATATAGTGATCAAACAGGGCAAAATTGTTGTCGTAAAGAGAGTCCAGAGCCATCCTCACGGTGGGAAATGAATGAGATGTTCTGAAATGTTTTCAAGACAAAACTTCATTGCTACGGCTATGTACTAATGAGATTGAGGATTCATCTGATCCCACAACTATTATCTTGAAACCTCTTGATGATCGTTCCTCGTGGAATCTTGAGGCGCTCAAGATGCTTTGTGAAACGAACTCTGTACATACTGGCTAGTGGTTGTTGTTGATATTTACATTTGCAGCTTCACTATGGACTAAGCTGAGAGCCACCATGGACGTCAAACTTGATAATGTCTTTCTAAACTACAAAAGACACGAGATGACATTGACAATGGCATACGATTTCCTGATGCCCAGCTTGGTGATGTTGGAGGTACATATCCTGCAGACTAGAAACGGGCAAGAGAGGACAGAAGTGATCATGGAGACGACATGGCAACAGATATCTTGGCTTTTGATGATGTTGTATGTTCCAAATATTTTTGGAAACATAAATATAAATGGTAACTTCAACGATGATATCATGACTTTGGGCTGTCGGTTAACTAAGTTAACTCAATTATTTAGTTAGACCAAGCGACAGAGGCATAAATAATTAAGGGGTAGCTTATAACTATAGCCCAAGTACTCCTTAACGAACCACCTATTTCCAGAACCCCTCTTCATATCCTCCTCCGGCAACAACCAGCACCGCCACGCCACCCTCCCAGAGCTCAACGACCTCTTCAACAGCACCTCATCATCGAATACAGTAAAGACCCCCCCGCCCACTGGTATGAAGCCCAACTGCGATTCTACGGCCTCGATGTCTCTAAGACGAAATTTGTCGCGAAGATGCGATTGTTTGATGCGGTAAGGAGCGGTGGGTTGGTGGTTCCAGCACATATTAAGGAAATCGAGGGGAAGATGGAGAAGGAGTGGAAGACGGAGGGTAGGAAGCAGAGCCAGGCGAAAAAAAAGGAGGCAGATATAGGGAGTGTAAATAATACTGGTGGTAAGGGGAAGGGGAAGGCCAAGCGGAATGCAGATGATATTGATGTTACTGTCAGTGGTGATAGTGGTGGAAATTTTAATGTCAATGTTTCTGTGAATTTTGGCGCTGGAAAGGGGAAGAAGGGTAAGGAGAGGGAGAAGAATATAAAAGCTCCCGCAGCAAAAAAGTTGAAAACGGCGAAAACAGATACAGGCGCAAAGACTGCTGCTGCTGCTGCAACGAAGAAGAATACGGCTACCAAAGTCAAGACGGAGCCGCAAACCACTGCAAAGATTACAGCTCCTAAAGCGAAGCCAGATGCATAGACGACGGCAAAGAAGAACACGGCCACTAAAGCCACTGCCACTACCACTACCACTACCAATCCAACTTCATCTTCCGCCTCAACCTCCCGTAGAGGTGGGACCACCAGACGGGGAAGAGGGGGACTGGCAAATGTCACTAGCAGCGGTGGTCGCGCGGCATCCGCAGCGGGCTCCTCTCCACCCCCGCCGCCTCGAAGACCTATACCTAGACAAACCGCTAGACGAAGCAGGCCATTCCCGTACCCTGGACGTACTATCGGCCCTGGCCCATCAACTACAAGCAACAACAGCTCTTATCCCGACCCCCCCCCACCCTACAGCACGTCGCAAGATAACTACTACTACAACTCTGACGGCAACACAAACTATAGTGATGATAATAACAGCTATTCTGACGACGACGACAACGACGACAACAACGACGACAACAACAGTTACTACAGCCGCACCCCATCGCCGTCGCTGGGGCCCCCCGGCCTCCTCGGCCTCCTCAACGGGCGCTACTCCTTCGAATCCCCCGCCCTCCGCGACTGGGCCATGTACGACGACCACCCCTTCATTCTCATCCTCACCCTCCACCAAAACGCGCTATGGAGCGCCTACGACTTCGGCATGTTCACGAGCATCCTGCACATCCCCCAGCGGCCCTGGGAAGCCAGCGCGGACAAGCAGTATGAGTTCAGCTGGTGCGGGAAGGAGAATAGCCAAGGGGTGATTTCATATGATGATGCCAGGCAGAAGGGATGGGTTCGGTTTTTAGGGAATGGGAGAATTGATGGGGTGATTGAGGTTTATGGGAAGGCGAGGCTTAGTGGGGTGCGGGTTAGTGGGGAGCAGACGAGGAGTGAGAGGGATGCGGCGAGTATGAGGGCAGAGTGGGAAGGATATAGTCAGGAGGCGTATGAGCATGCGAGGGTGGCAAGGTGGAGGTAGGCTTTGTTTGTGTCTTTGGGGATATTTGTAGGGGGAAGAGGCAAGTGTATGATGTGTATAGGCGGAGGTGACTAGTTTAATTTCTTGATGTGTGTATAATAATTTTATCGTTGTAGGATTTATATAATAGAATTTGAGTTTTGGCTGGTGTTGCTGTTTTGATGAAAGGAGATGTAGCTAGTATTTTCTACAAGAAAAATTCCTCAATCCATTATTGTGATCGAAGTTACCTCGGCATCACGATGTTCAGATTTTTTTTCTTTTTGAAGAAATCCCCATCATTTCGCGAACACAGCCACAATAGTTAGGGATATTCATGGATATTTCTCTTAGATCTGAAGAAATCTCAGTAAGTAAACACGCCTCATTCTGCAATGGATACCCATCGCTAATAAATAACTAGTTCAATCATCATCATCAAATTGTGGCTGATATCTGACCTGTCACAGTCTCCATCAGCGGCTCAGCCACAACTCTCCAGGAGCCCGACAAAGACTCAAAGACTGTAAAGGCTGCAAAGACTGCAAAGAAGCGGGCTCCAACGGGGGAGTTCAAAAGGGCCAAAGTCTAGCCCCGTCCATCGCTTGGCTTTTTTTGAAAGAAACTCCACACAGAGCCGCGTGAAACTCGCGTGGCGTTGGATGGCGTTACAAAAATGCATGCTGGCCAGCTGAGGAATGGTTTTTAAACTAGCTCGGCGGTTAGGAGAGGTGTTTTTTTTACCGCAGTGTTTAACTTAACAACCTGTGACGTGAAACAGCACACAGGCAACAGGCAGATCCCAGTAGTGGCAGGATTTGAGACCACTGTTGAAGCCTTGAAGCCTTGAAGAGGTGGATTAAGTTAGCATCAAACTCCCGAGTTATGCACGGAATATGTGGGATATAAAAGATTGCAGAAAAGCAGCAATGATCCTAGAAGAACTTAAGAAGCTACTGATGGATCCTAGCTCGAGCCACAGCGGCTCCGTGGGAATTAACTCGTCGCTTCAACCGTGCGAGACAGAGCACAGAAGTAATGTACATGTACATGTACAACGCACAGAAGTAGGTAGCGCTGCAGAAGACGTATGCACGTTGAAATATGTGTAGGTTAATTACTCCAGTACAGTCCACGTTGGATATGCGACGGGATCCGTCTGATACTTGATCCGGATCCCCCTTCCCCTCAGCACATGGATAATTATTAATAATTCTTCACAGGAGCTATAACTAACTAAATGAATAGGTAACTACTGAGGTCCCGCCCTTAACCATAAACCCCGGCCACAACAAGCATTATTGACAAGCAACAGTGGAGTCGAGTCGGCGCTACTGGATGAAATGCAATGTCCTCTCACTGCTCTCAGCCCTTTTGCCTAGGCCCTAAGAAGCTACGGGCGATATCGCGCCTTGGTCGAAACAACTTTTCCTGGCTAGTTTGAGGGGCTAGTCGGGCTGTTTTGTTAGGGCATCATAAGGTGGATGGGGCCGGTGACGCATTCCTGGGAAAATATTATTATTATTGTTGCCGAACTCAGGCTGATGACGGAGCATATGATTATGGAGGATATGGCTTTTTCCAGGCGGCGTTTTAAAATACCAACAGGATGACAGGCAGCGGGGGGAATGAGGAGAGAGCCAATACCCTGGCTCCTATTCGCGAACGGTTGGCCTGGCTTGGGATAACTGGCTGGTTGAGGCGGTGTAATTGTATCTTTGCTGCGGAATTTATAGTGGCAGTGACAAGGCGAGAAACTTTAAACACTTTGATAGTTGATTGACTTGCGCTATACTCCGTAGGAGACGGGATGATTCTATACGAGGTGGTCAGTAGGTGGTTCATTCATCTGGTCATGCTTTGGATTGTTTTTTTCTTCTTTTTTTTTCTTTTTTTCTTTTCTTTTTTCATCCTTCTTCTTGTTTCTTACGAATTTATTTCTTCTTATGGTATATTTTAACTATATTCTGCTGCTGTTGTTTATTCATCTGCATATGCCCCGCCTTATTATTATTTAAACATTCCATCGTCGCCACAGACACTTAGTTATATCACCCCTATTATATATAACCTATATCCATTCCATAGTTCCAAGTCAACTCAAATCTTCACACGTCATCGCCCACCCAAATGACTGAACTAGTGTATATAACTGCACTAAATTACCCTGCTTAATCCTGGCCCTGGAGCTTAACTTATATAAACTAATTTATCATTCAACGCAAAATCCCGGTCCTTGCGAACTACTTGAAGAACACGATCGCCCGCCCAGTTGGAAATCGCCAGTCTTCAACCCAGCCAAGTTTACGGATTATCTTATTCTATATTATTAATTATTATTTAAATCCCATCCCGCCCTCCCTCTTACTTTATTTCTTCTTCCTTTAGTTCAGCCTTAGCTGGTAAATAAAGTCCGCCACGGTACATACATTCCACTCCACCCCACCCCTACCTAAAGCGCATCGCCATCAAATAGATCGACGCATCGAGTACAATCCATAACTGGGAAAAATCCCGATCGCAAATCGATAAAACCCCCCCCCATTTCAAAACACTGGAGAACAATACCAGGATCACCTTCGCCATGCAAAATATTATCCTCGGCCTGCGCGGTGCCCAGGGCCTCCTGGCCATCATCATCCTTGGCCTGACTGGATATGGTATGTTCAAAGTCATAGTTATGATATGAAATATGCATATCAAAAAAGCTAACAAACCAATCTCCAGTCGTCAACCTCAACAGAGGCCACTCCGACGAAGTTAACTTCCTTCTCTTCAACTCCATCTGGACTTTAATCATCGCCGTCCCTTACCTCGTCCTCTCCCCGCTCTACATCCCCAAGATAGCGCACAAGTACGCCCTCATTGCCGTCGAGGCCGTCACGCTGCTGTTCTGGTTTGCGGGTTTCATTGCTGTAGCCGCCATACTACCCCCCTCAGGACTTTGCAAATTTTCACCCGGCTGCAAGGCCATGCAGGCTGCGACGGTTTTTGGAGCTTTTGAATGGTTAGTTTTATTTTATTTTTATAGCTATCTTTTTCTGCCTTCTTTTTCCATTTCGTTGGCGTTACAAAAGCTAGATACTGATATACATAAAATTTGTGTAGGCTCCTCTTCGTCGCCACGACTGTCCTCGTCGTCGTCCTTCCCTTGTTTCGCGGTGGTGGGGATGGCACTCCTAAGCCTGAAGCTCCCGTCGACATGCAGGCGAATCAGGCCGTGTAAGAAAATAAAAAATAAAATTTCAAAGCTTCGGTGAAATTTCGATGGATTATGACGGGAAGAATGGAACTATCCGTTCTATTAGTTATGATATGAATCCCCTTTTTTGGTATCGCTATCGCTATCTCTATGGATGCAGTGAAAGTATTCATTTTAAATCGAAAATGAAGGTTGAAATATGACGATGGATATATGGATATGAAATATGGAAAAAAAATACTTTTTGTGCTTCTTTGATATTGATACTTGTTTTTTTATCTTTTTTTTCTCTCGATACCCCGGCTAATCATGTGTTTCTTGGGTGCCTGCTTTTCCTTCTGTTCAGTCGTCTTCTCTTCTCTTCTCTTCTCTGCATTACTTTGTTGTTGCTACAACTTTTATTATCTTCTTAGCTATGTGCGAATGGAGATACCCACACCCCGTACCATAAGTTAACCATATACCTCCTAATATTGCCCTGATGCTTTTATTTACTTTACTTTACGTACATACGGGGAAACCTCGAGATGTCTAAATCCCCCACATACTTGACAAATATATACGACTGCGGCCACCCACTTTTTTTTTCTCTTTTCCTTTCCGTCCGTGGAGTCTTGCTATACTGGCTATTTTATTGGTTATATACTGGGCTTGAAAGTCACATGGAGGAAAGAAAAGGAATAATAATGCAAGTAATTGTTATGCGTCAGAGCACTCCCTTCTTTGTTTATGAGGGGTAATGATAGTACAGTACATATATATATCCATCCCTTTGTTAGTTCTCTGCTTGCTTTCTCTTTCTTGCGATTGCTTTTGTGTTGAGTTTGGCTTGAGAGGGCGGATATTGCCCATAATTATGTAACTAAATTACGTCTGACTTGTTTGGTATGTTATATTTGATCAAATTGAGATACGGGGTTTTTTTTTTGAAACTGTTCATGGTTCAGGGTGTCTACTATCAGCGTGACCTGCCTTGTCATGGTGGATGATGGTGATGATGGTGATGATGATGATGATATCTATCTGTGTCACCCACCCTCATGCCCCTAATCACTCAAAATAACTTATTCTCCATCTCTATGTCCCATGGCATGGTCAGGTCGGAAAGCTGGTTTCTAGATATGGAACATTCAATATATAGATCTGAATGAACAACATGATATCCTCTACCAGGACACTCAAGGACAGGAACTTCTCTGGTTTATTTATTCATTTACACTGTGCCTTATCTCGCAAGGCGGTGGTGTGGTATCTGCACAGTATATGCACAGCATGCATATAATGTATCACCCAGAAGCATGTGTGTGCATGTAAAGGCGCCCATGCCAGTACCCCCTTTTTAGCATCCATCCATTGCCTTGACACGGAACGTGGGAGGCATACAAGGCCGTACAGTGATGATGCAGCTGTCGAAATGAATATAGCTGTTGAAAAGAGGCTCGACTACCTATTGGGTACATAGGCATGCGGGAGACTATCTACAGTAGGAGCTTATGAAGAAACTATTTTTTAAAATATTTTTTTTGTTATAAAATGACTCTGAAATGAATAGCATTATATACTTTCTATCAAATAATTGACTATCGAGCTCATCAAATTGATTAGTGTATTAGTTAAGATAGATTCATAATGTTCATCTAGTTTTCACTTTATGATGAACTTGCCAATATTTAGAAAAAAATTCAAAACTGGAAAATAAATGCAAAATAAATAAATAAAACACACAGGGCAGCTAATGGGGTTTTCTTGTCTGCTTTAAATCAATTCAATAAAAATTACTATATCTATTACACATCAGCCAGTATATCTGCAACAAACGACTTTCCCTCTCCCCTCTTCATCTAAGCAATCTCATCTCCACCCCCTTCCTTCCGTCGTCCTCATTAGTCCTGGTCATCGACCTGGTAAACAGCCAGCCAAATCAATTGTTAATCCCAATCCTGATCCCAATTTGCCAGACACATACATCGTCATGCGCAAAATCTCATGATTTCGACGCGAGGAAATCAGCCGCCTATACGTAACCACAATCGAGAAAGACACACTCAGCCATCCATCCAATGTTTTACATAAGAAAAACAAAAACACAAACACAAACAAAAAAACATAAAGCAAGGTCGGAAAGGGGCATTTTTCAACCCACCTTATCAAGGTTATAATCGAACTTCTCCAGCGCCGCCAACGATTCGTCCCGCGGATATCCCATCCCCGTCAACCGCTGTAATATCAAATCATCCTCGCCCGTGTCGGCACTTAGCGCCCATCCGGGCGGTTTGGCTTCCTTGCCCGGTGGTTGTGGGAAGGAGGATAGGGCTGTTGAATCAGATGGCTGGCCTCCTTCGGACGTGGTGGGTTTATTTGTTGGGACGTTGGGTGTTTTTGAGCTGTCCAGGACGGAGAAGAGGGCGTCCCAGTCCTGTGAGCCGTTTCCGGGAGCTGGCGCGGGGGCGGGGGCGCTTGAAGAGCCCGGCTTCTGCGCAAAGGGAGACGTTGATTGCTGCTGGTTGTTGTCGAAGCTGAAGAAATCGGCGTTCGTTGTGTTGTTGCCGGAACTTGTGCCGATGGTCGCATTGGCGATTGTGCTGGACTTCGACGGTGCATCGGGTGAGTCGAATGTCATGTCGAAATTCGAGGAATCTTTGTTGAATGGTGATTCGAAGTCGTCATCGTCGTCGTCGCCGTCGTCTTCATCATCGTCTGCTTCTTTTGCTGGTGCGAGGTCCAGACCAGCAAATGCCGCCTCGAAATCGGGCGCAGCGGACTTCTTGCTTGGTAAAGCCGGTTGAGCGGTCGTGGTGTTGTCTTTTTCAGCATATGTTAACCCGTTGGATGTAGGGGCTGCGGCTGGAGGGGTGTCCTTGGAGGTGCTCTGGCCATTCATTCCTGGGAACGATGTAATCTGCGACGGAGGTGCGAATGGCTGAGGGGGAACGATGTCCCGGGAAACTGGCTCATTTTTTCGTGGCGGTGAAACAGGCGAGAAGTCGTCATCAAATCCTTTCGCGGCTTCGCTATCTGTACTCTCCTCGTCGTCATCAAGCTCTCGAATCGGAGGGAATTCGCTGGGTCCTTCCTTTGATTTTCCGCCGGCTACCTCCGGAAACCCAGAATCGCCGCCTCCGTTTTTCACTTTCATGGCCGCAAAGGCCTCTTCAAAGTCATTGGCCTTTTGAGACGGAGATCGCGCATGTGTGATGCCGCCGAATAACTCGTCAAAGCTGACATCCTTTTTGGTAGATTCGGCTTGCGCTGAGTCTGCGGGAAATGAGCCAGGAATGTCGGACACCTCAGGTTCTTCCCGGGTCTGGCTTGTGCTTCTTTCAGAAACGCTCGACCCTTTCTCCAGTTTCGTGTCTGGCTTTGGCTCCTCATTATCAAAGGGGGATTTCGCTGATGAGCTTGTCTCAGGCTCCGAGGTTACGGAAGTCCCAAACCGGCTAGTAGGCGGCGAGGGCTTGACGGAAGAAGCCTCAGATGCTTGATGGCCTTCAATAGGAAGCTGACTGGATGAAATCTGCCGAGATTGTGGGGGTGGAGGAGGCTCAACTGAGGTGGGAGATGCAGATGGGGTCAGGGAGCCGGACGTATCTGATGTCTTTGCGGGACCAGCCGTTAGTGGAGCTTGTTGCGCTGGCGACTCAGTTCGGAAAGATGTCGGGGGTGGCGGAGTGGAGGTTGAAGGCACGGTGAACGATGGTCCAAAAACACTGTCAAATACACTCTGGGGATCCTTTGAAGATTCTTGAGATGATGACGGTGGAAGAGGAGGAGGAGGAGAGAATGAGTTTTCGGATAAGCTTGTAGTTCGTCGGAAAAAGGGGTTTGTTTGGCTCGCGGTTGAAGGTGCAGGGCTAGTAACAGGAGGAGGCTGGGAAACAGGCGAAGATATTTCGGACGCCTGTTGCTGTAACTCGTCTACCTCCCTCGTCGTACTATCAATTTCACCTTGCATTCGATCCCGCTCGCCTTCAATAGTCGCGAGCTGCTTCTTGTTAATGGCCACCAGGCCTTTCTGTTGACGAGCCGCAGAGCGGGCTTTTTCTAGCAGCGGTTTTAATTGACTAACTTGTGAGTTAGCCTGCCGGATTTGTTCCTTAAGACTAGCATTCTCACGTTGGTCGGCGTCCAGGGCAGCATTCACTTGGTTATACTGGTTTTGAAGATCCTGTCGACTTGCCTCGATCAGCGCAAAATCTTGCTGGAGCTTCCTTGTCTCCGTGCGAGACGCTGCTAATCGATCTTCTAGAGCCTTGAAATCCTTCGCTTCCTGCTCATACATTGCCCTCGCTTGCGCTAAACGAGCCTCGAAATCCTTCTTCTGCTGGCTGTTCTGGGTCAAATCCTGCTCCGCAGCTGCACGTTTTCCTTGCACGTTCTGCATCTCTCTTGATAAGCTGCCAATCTGATTCGAGAGATTGGCCAAGTCTACAGATTCTTGGGATACCTTCTTGCTTGCTTCGAGATCCACATCTGCCAACAAATCATCCGCGGATGGTGGTGGAGATCGCTGCTGGACCGGTGCGTTCGACAAGCCAGTCGTATGTGGGGTAAGGCTCTGCCCAAAAGTTGATGAGGGAATGAATGGCTTGAACGTTGACGTCGCACTAGCGCTAAGAGGTGATCGAGTGGGTGATGAGGGAGGTTGGAGAGGAGTATTGGAACCACCAGTAGTCTGCGCCACTTGAACCGGGGGCCCAAAAACGTCAAGTCCAAACAAATCTTCTGCCGCAGAGCGTTGAGCTGTATTTTGGGGGGCGATTCGGGGAGCTGGAGCTGGAGCCGGAGGTGGAACTACCTGACGTCGCATACTTGGCGGAATCAAAGCTGGGGGTAGTGCTTGCGGCAAAGGCTCTTGGGTAGTGCGCTGCTGCCGAACCAGATACATTGCAACAGCAAACTCATCCTTGCTCAGTTGCCCGTCGGAGTCTATGTCAGCCAAGTCCCAGATAGAAGCCAACGTTTCCTCCGGTAGGTGCGCATTAGTGAAGAATTCAACGGCCTGATCACCAGTAATATATCCCAGGTTCGCTTTATCAACAGTGGTAAACACGGTATCGAAATGCGCTTTTTCTTGCGGGGTAATCGTCCAGTCGCCGCCAGTCGACTGCACGGAAATGGTTGACTGAAACTGGGGAGGCCGATTGAGTGGGCTCTGAGCTCGCTGGGGTCCCGATCCACTGAACTGCTTTGGAATTGCAGGCACGGGAGGTATGTCTGAGGATGATCGCGAACCAGTCGATGTGCGTACTCCTCCCCGTCGAGCAGCCGCCTCGTATAAACCAGGAGGTAGGGTTTGCGGTAATATTCGCATCGCACCATTCCTGTACGCGCTTAACAAATGCATGGCGATGATAAATTCCGTCGCATCCAACGCTCCTCGTTGTTTCGTGTCAGCCAAATTCCAGATTCTACCCAAAACTTCGTTTGGCAATCGTGCCCGTTCGAATATCTGCTTCGCATTTTCACCTGCATTTGCCCGTCTGTTGTAAGTCTCTATTTCCCGTCAAGAAAGCGACACTCCAAGCACGTACCTGAGAGAAGTCCATTCTGAACCTCCGATCTCTCAAACAAAGAGCTGAACTTGGTAACATCCTCGGGGACCAAGGGTGGGACCCTCACGGGACCGGTTCCGGGGGGAGGACTAGATGCGACAGGTGGCGCCTGCGGGGTTGGCTCCATAATATCTTTGCTCAAACCCGAAAACTTTGGCAGAGGGCCGGCTAAGTTGCGAAAAGCCAAGTCAGCCTCGGAGCGGACTAGTTGATTGCGACGGTTCCTGAAAAGAATGAGGAGAAGAGGGCTTACGCTGTAGAGCCAATTCTTCCGTCGGGGCACGGCCAGCTTGCGCATGTCCGATCAACCTCATAACCACTCCAAAACCCGACGGGGTTAGAAGTCCGCGATTCTGCGTATCCGCAATTTGCCATATCTATATTGCCCCCAAAAAAAAGCCAAAAATATTCAGTCTACGTTCCCCCTCAGGTCTGCTGTGGGCACACCCCCGAATCTAGTCAAAACTTACCAAACCCAACGTCTCCGCCGGAAGACTAGTCTTCTCAAAGAAGGAAACGGCTACTTCACCAGTCACGACACCGAGGTTCGTCTTATCCGCCGCCTGGAACAGTTTATAAAACACCCGCTTCTCCTCCGGCGTCAGGTTCAGGTTCGGATGGCCTATATGCATTACATAAACAGGAGACTTTGTCAGTAAACAGTAGTAGTAGCCAGATATAAGATAGAACATGTAGGTATAACTATTTATTGCCCGGTGCCAATAACAATGTCTATATAGGATGTATGTATGTATGGACGTATCTCACCTCCGTCCGCCATTATTCAAATCAGCACCCCTTTTCCTTTTTCTCCCATAAACAGTTGGCTCTGCTCGTGCGTTTCAATGCTGATATGATGTTTCCGTATGCGCAATCAGCGTAAAATGGAACCCGGGTTAGGCCAAGGAATTGGCGGATGGCATGGAAATGGAACCGCGTAATGAAATCAGGGGGTTGAGAAGCAGATGGGATAGATAGCGGCGTGGATGGAAGAGCGGCAGTAAGGGGATTACAATGCCGGCTCGCTTATGGGAACTCGAGCGTCTGGCTGTGAATGGGGTTGGAACGACGTCCGTGAGGCTGCCTAGATATACGCGGAGAGGGAGAGGAGACGTGAGAGGTATAATATTTGTCGTTGTAGTAGTTGTAGTAGTTGTAGTAGTTGTAGTTGAGGTCGGAGAGTGTAAGCAGCGAGATGACCTCGGGAGGCTAAGGCGAACTGGAGCTTGTTCCCCGTGACCAGTAATATTACCAGGGTGCTCCCACGATCCCCATACTAATAGCCGATTTGTAACCGTATTTGATGTATGACGGGTGTAATTTTGCGTATTGAGCGATTCCATATAATTGGCTACATAATATTGCATTACGCATGCCTTCCTGGGCGCTTGTAGCCGATGATAATGATGTACAGACTACTTTTGCACTTCTTGCTTGTTGTTTTTTATGTTAAAGCTAACATATAAAATGTTCTACAAAATGCTTTTTTTTTTGAGAATGTGAGCAATATCATCATTGAGAAGAATTATCACAGAGAGAAATATTATACTGAGCGGGACATCTCTTCTGTTCTGCTCAAGCAGAAAGCTTTAGCCAATCTCTTCAAGTTCAAGCATCGAGATGTAAGTGCTATTTTCAATGAAGAGATTCTGAAAGATCATATCCGTCCCTAGAGCTTTGTCTCGTTTTGAACTGCCTCGCCGTCCCTAGGCATCTGGCCTCGAGATTCAAACCGAAGGCGCTTGCAGAAGATGCCTCGTTCCCAGCTAAGCTCCTAACCCGGAGCCTATTTAAGTGGCTTAGAGTGTCCAGAATGCCTGGGCAACAGCAGCTTTCATCTTAAAGTACGGTCTTTCGGCTTGCTTCTGCAACAAATACGTCCTGAGAGACAATATTAAGGAGCAGCATCTGGCTTTCTCAGAAGCGGTCATCCCATGCGGTTATCTTGATTGCGAAGCGTCTTTAGCTTTCCGAAACACAGTTCCAGTACCATATTGTGACTATTCACAGGCTCAATATCCCTGATACTTGAGGGCTTGCATCACAGGCAAGAGAGTTGATAGAAGATGATAGAAAGCTGATTCAAGCATGTTAGACATGAAAGTCAAAGTAAAAATAAAATAAATAATCCTCAAGGCTCTAAATCCCAAGGTGTGATATCTTCAACCAATCACTGCAGACTGTGAAGGGTGGGAAGGCTGTTGTTCCACAATTATGATACTCCGTAGATTCAAAGCGTATAGGTACATGTTTGTATATGTACTGTACATGTGGATAGGTAGTTAAGTAAGTTCCGCAGCCATCTACGGATCTTTGCGCTAAAAGGTATTTAGCGGCACTATTTATAAATACCTAGGTAGGTGTTGCCATAACAACTCTTAAAACCTATTCTTTTCTATTCTCCCAAGGCGATAATCTGTTGTCCCTTCAATCTACTGTGCTCTTGTCCTTTTCTCCTCCCATCACTTCTCTCCGTCCAGCATGGGTTTGTTCTCAGAAGCCATCGCTCAGCACGTCAAGGAAGGGAATATTACAGCAGAATTTGGAAAGGCTGTATCCCATAAACTCGACATTAGCGATAGGATTATGAAGATCTATAAAAATATCGCAAAATCTGCCAATTCTCGTCTAACGACCGAAACTTTGGCTTTGGAAAATATCGAGATTATTCCTTGAAACGCAGAAGAAACCTCTGACAGTGGCTCGGACCCGATATTTTTCCAAAATGGTATGGTGTGGAATCGACAACGATACATGACCTTGAAGACTTCAAATCAGGATCCAAAATTGAGGAGGCGCAATATCTCACGCTCCGAGTCCTCTGGAGGAAGGAACATTCCTTGGAGTTTGATCCAGAGGAGTGGAATCTCGATAGAGATCTTGCAAAGAAACATCTGGAAAGTCAAAGAAACTGGAGCGACTCTATCCAAAATCTTCACAGTGGGCAGAAAGGCAACCCTCGGCTCGGAACTTTCGACATGCTCTGGCATTATCAACAAATATTCACAGCGTTAGCTGAGACTGGCCCGCAATTAGAAAAAAATATCTTCCCCTATTAGCTCGAGGACGAGAAGGGTCTGCGGTTGAAAACGTCACAACCAGAGGCAAATCCGAATAAGGTGCAAGGCAGAATTCAAGAGACCGGTTCAACACCTGTTACATTCACCCCAAGCCGCACCCCACAAGCCTTCATGAACTGCCTCATCCGAGGAATGGCGGAAATGGATACAAGCGGTTACGAGACCCCTTCTCCCACCCCGACGCGAACATCATACAGCGTTGCCAGCCGTGGAGATTCTGGGTAACATAAACAGTTTCCCCCCGTTGATGATGAGCAAATAGTGAACACTGCTCTCATCTTACTTCTGCAAGGAGTTTGTTTAAGAGCTCAAGGGGTGGAAAAGGCTCAATGGACTCAGCAACGCAAGTCATTCAACTTTAAAAAGAAAATAAGGGGCCAACAAGTCAAAACGATTAGACTATTCCAAGCGAGAACCGACGGCCACTTGCGTATCAATATTGATGGCATATTTCGTTCCTTGGCGATCCTGGAGGTCAAGGCTAGCATTCGATTAGAGGCCAACCTATTTATGCAAGAAAGTGCTCAGATGGCCGCTTGGATCTCTGCAGAGCCAGATGTGAAAAACGAATCAGACACCTATCGGTAAGCTTGAAGTTGCCCTCATTTCTGAAAGAAAATCAGGGATGGATCTAACTCGCCTCAGACGAGTGATGATATGCCAGGACCATGCTGAGATTTACATTTTCTTCGCCACACACGGGTGGAAATATGTCGAGTACATAAGAGATGAAATAGACCCGGACGATGGACGTTCATTCCTAACCATGCACGAGTTTGGCCCATTCCGCCCCTCTTATAAAGGTAACATAGAACGCCTGGGCTCTGTCATAGTCGCCTTAACACAGCAGTTGGAGAAGCTTGCGAAGGATGGTCAGCCATGCCGGTGGTGAACTTTGGTGACCCCTGTTCCTTACGCATCTGCTTCTTAGATCTATAGTAACATATCGGGCGTTGATTACCCAAGGCAAAGGCACAGAATAAAGCCACAGACGTCAACAAGAGGCCACCACATATCTTTACTTTCCTTTTGCTACCCTTTTTGTGTGATATAGACTTGTTTGTAGAGACGCCCATAAAGAGAAACAAAAGGGATTGCAGAATGACTACCTTGATGGAGTGATGGTGAGACGCTAAGTAGGTACGCTATATACGGAATATCCATGGATATTGTTTTGATATGTTGATAAAAAAGGAGTGTTTAATTATTACTATCTTAAAGTAGAGTAGATGCCTATATAAGAGGGGAGTTAATCAAGTATCAACAAAAGTCCAGCCAGACCAGCCCAGCAGTCCCTTTCAAACCAAACCCAACCTTAACTTTCTCTGGGATGAGAAGATATCTTCTTTTTGTATTTTGGTCCCTGGAGTCATGATTTAAAAACATATAAAAAATGAAATGAACGTATGAAGTAGTCTTGTCTGGATGTGAGCTTGTGTCTGCGTGTGCGTGCGCTGAAGTGTTATAGTCAGTCGCTCCCATGGTCATGTTGATATTGAGGGGGGGTTGGATCTAGCAGAAAAATGGCAAATATCGAGAAACAGGACAGGATAAGTTATATAGGTTAGGTAGTTATTGTCCTTGTCCTGTCTGTGCGTGCCCAAATATTAAATAAAAAAACCCCAGTTTGACCTCAGCTCTAAAGCGTATTAAAATAAAAAAAGGAGAAAGTTACTTTGCGCGAACAAAATTTTAGTTAGACAGGCATAGATAGGTAGAATAGAGCCTCTAGCCTCTAGGAAGAGGGAAGTCGTTCGATTATGGATTTTGGGGGGGAGGTAGGGGTATAATAAACGGCGAAGAAGATTTCATGCTTTAGCTTAGCAGCAAAAACACAACAGCCACGTTAACACGCACACAAGAGCGAGCCCATCGTCATATTTGATATCGAGTGAATATGTTTAGTACTCAGGCTCAGCCTCCTCTTCTATAGAATCGCTGGCAACTTCCTCATAGTCCCGCTCCAACGCTGCAAGATCCTCGCGAGCCTCGGAGAATTCACCTTCTTCCATACCCTCGCCCACATACCAGTGAACGAATGCGCGCTTGGAGTACATAAGGTCGAACTTGTGAGAGAGCGCGGACCACGCTTCGGAAATGGCGGTTGTGTTAGATAACATGCAGCTGTACATATATATATTAGCCTCTGTTGCAATCTGTGTTCTTCTGGGGATCCTGCAAATTAAGGGGTAACTTACACAGCGCGGTTGACTTTGGCAAGGTCTCCATTAGGCACCATCTGGGGAGGCTGGTAGCAGATACCAATCTTGAAACCGGTAGGGCACCAGTCAACGAATTGGATAGTACTCTTCGTCTTCAATGTGGCCACGGCACTATGCACATCCTTGGGTACAACATCTCCACGGTACAGAAGGCAGGTCGCCATATATTTGCCGTTGCGGGGGTCGCACTTGACCATCTGGTTATTAGGCTCAAAGCAGGACATGGTTACCTCCATGACGGAGTTGGATTCGTGAGACGCCTTTGCTGCAGAGACAACTGGGGCGTATGCAACGAGGGGGAAGTGAATACGGGGATAGGGCACCAAGTTAGTCTGGAACTCGTTCAGGTCGACGTTTAGGGAGCCGTCGAATCGGAGAGAAGCAGTAATTGAAGAAACGACTGTATAGATTGTCATATTTAATTAGTTGCCAAAATTGAGAGGGTGTATGTATATATATATATATATATATTATGAAGAGACTTACCTTGAGCCATTAGGCGGTTCAGGTTTTCATAGCTTGGCCTCTCAATGCCCAAGTTCCGGCGGCAGATGTCGTATATTGCCTCATTGTCCACCATGAAACTACAGTCCGAATGCTCCAGAGTAGTGTGTGTTGTGAGGATCGAGTTGTAAGGTTCGACGACTGAAGTGGCGTTCTGGGGGGCAGGGTAGACGCAGAATTCCAGCTTCGTCTTCTTGCCGTAGTCCACGGACAGACGCTCCATAAGAAGTGCGCCGAAGCCAGATCCCGTTCCGCCTCCAAAGGAATGGAAGACCAAAAAGCCCTGGAGACCGCCACAGTTATCTGCCACACGGCGGACTTTGTCAAGAACCTGATCAATCATCTCTTTGCCCACGGTATAATGGCCACGAGCATAGTTGTTGGATGCATCCTCTTTTCCAGTGATCATCTGTTCTGGGTGGAAAAGAGCACGGTAAGGACCGGTGCGGACTTCGTCGACGACATTTGGCTCAAGATCGCAGTAGATGGTTCGGGGAACATATTTTCCCTGGCCTAGATGCGGGGGGAGAAATGTATGTGTGAGTTTCCAGGAAATCAAGTCAAGTTAAGAAAGAGGTGTATATTTGTGCTTTGTGGAAGAGTCTCGAACCTGTTTCGGAGAAAAATGTATTAAATCCTTGGTCTGGGTCGGCAGCTTTCCGTTCTTCAGTCAGGTATCCGTCGGGCTATCCAGGAGAAATAGTCACATTAGTCTGATATCCCGAGCACGGAACGGGGGGAAGGTAAGTAGAATAAGAAGCGAGGGAAATATTCAAAGAGGGGTATAATTTACCTGAATGCCATGTTCCAGGCAATACAACTATTAAAAAGACACAATTAAGATATCAACATCAGCAGCGACCAATATTGGCGGTGGAATTTGCCCGTATGAAGATATTAAAGCACTAGTGTAAATGGAGCGGTGAAGTCATACCTCCCAACAGGAGTTTGCGATCTGGCAACCCGCCTGGCCGACTGTTTACAGGACGTTCATCAGCAAGGGCCATAGACATAGAGAGTAAAATTGTAGTACAAGGGCGACATACCGTTCAAACTAACTACCTCTCTCATGGTGGATGGCTGTGGTGGGAGGTTTAGGTATGTAAGTGGTGAGGATTGGGCGGAGATATGAGGCCCAACGTAGAAAAGGAGGAGAGGGCGGTCACGAAGCTCCGATATCAACAAAACAAAGAGCTGTGGGATATAGTTAGAAGACGTGTTTCTCGTACTGTACAAAGCAAAGCAAAGCAGGGGGCAGAGGGTAGTAGATATAGTACCTGACTTTATGTAGGGTTGATAGCACGAAGCAAGGATGGAGTGAGTGAGTTGTCTGGGGATGAGTGAGGATGAGGATGAATCTTTTTGCTGCTGCTGGATATGGGATATGGGGTGAGTTTTTTTGGGGGGAACCAGAGAGAGTGGCGTAACGGGGTGTATCGCGTAACAAAACATTGTCCCCTGATACCCTACCAGCGTATTGGAGTCCGACGCTAGCATGCCCCAGGCGGTGTTGTTTTACCCCCTAATGAGCTCTGATTAGTGGGGCCACGGGCGGGGACAACGGTGGGGATGTAAGATGCTGGCCAATCATTGACCTAGATTACAGTATTGTCACTTTGGTTCGTGTTGTGTTTTACAATGGTACGCGTTATTTTTGTTTTTGTTTTGTTGGCGCTCACGTGGCGGGTTTGAGGCGATTATCGAAGTTGATACTTTTTGCCTTTGAATCACACATTGAAGACAGAAATAGAAGATAGAAGATAGAAGATGCAAATAGTAGATCATACACAGACACTGCTCTCTATATCAAAAAGTATTGAAATCGACTCCAATACTGGTTTTTTAAAAGCTTCTGGACCGTGATTAGTCAGCTCGAGCTAGAATAAAGTCACATGACCTTTGCTTCCAACAGCTCCTGAGCTTCAACTCTACAAATATCTCGAACAAACATCTCGAAAAATATCTCTATATCTAAAAATATTTTAATGAATGTATTGGAGGCTACTCTTGACCATCATCCTTTGGGAATGATATAGCTGTATTGATTGGTATGTATCTATTTCTGTTTCTATTTGCATATTCTCCTTGCGCAAGCAGCACCCATGTAGGGGCATCCATATACATATACATATACATATCCTACGCCCCTTATTCTCTCCTTTTACACCAAGAGGTCTGCCTATATGTTTTGAATGGGAAGACTTCCTTATATATATAGTTCTCGCATGTTTTCAACTATACCCCCGTGCTCTGAGTTGATGTCCTAAAACGGGTTGCCTTTCGTGCCTATACCCGTCATTGTGCAGTACATTGTATATTACATATACTATCTCTCTCTATATATAGCCCCCTATTCATTTTGATTCTTCCTCTTGGGAATGGTTTAGTTTAAGCAGTACACTAATCATGCTACAGAATCCCAAAAACTACACGCAATCATCCGGATATCCCATAATGACTCCTTGTCTCGCTCATAAACTACAGCTATCAAGATCCAACCTTTAAGAATTTATGCCAGCATTATTTGTGATCCACTCACAAAAGCCATGAGGTCGCTCATCAAGGGCCTATTTCTCCTGCTCTCCGGCACTGCGTTTGCCAATGTGGAGAAGACCATTTTTACTGCACCCAAGCCCAGCCCGTTGCAGTCACATCAGCCCATGTTTGATGGCCTGGAGATAGAACGATTATCCCCGCAGACGCCATCTACCAGAACATATATCATTGCCTCATTTCCGTCCGAAGAAGCTCCTAGGGGAGCTGAGAGCTGGTTCTACCTTGACTCTCTGAAGCCCGGCCAGCGATATGAGGTTCGCATTTGCTACCTCGCAACTGTAAGCCTTTGTCCAAATCAATCCATGAATCCATGAGCCCCAAAATATGCACCCGAGGTCCATATATTATATATAAACTCCATCCTTGCCAACCCCGTAATGACCCCCAACATCCTGACCCAAATACTAAAAATTTAAAAAAATACTTTGAATTGAACAAGCAACCAACATCATTCACTTTAACAACCCACACCGTCTCCGAAATCCTCGACTCCCCCTCCCTAATCTCCAGCCTAACAACATTCGCCACATCGCACTTACCCACCCTCCTCGGACAGCTTCAACAAGACCAAGTCCGCCGACAAAAGCACCACCAGCATAAAGTCGACGACCAAAGCCAATCCAATAACTCCTTCGCCCTCCCGCCCAAGCTCGGCCGCTCCGTAACACGGGATGCTAGCAACCGAGCTTCAACCTCCGCTTTATTCCTGCAAATCCACGCTGCTGCTGACTACTTTACCCTGAACAAGGGGCTGATGGCGAACGTACCCCCCGTGCATGCGGATGTCATTCTTGACCCGTATGTTTTAAATATTTTTCCGAAATCGCTCTTGCCTACTGCGATGTATATCCTTATTCTTGCGGGGGTGGCTTGGGCTATCTCCTGGCTTGTGTGGACTGGGGTTGAGGGTGTCGTTGGCGTGTCTAAGAAAAAGAAAAGAGATCAGGGAAGCGAGCGCGGACGGGGTGGAGGGAGGGTGAAAAAGGATATTTGAGTCATTGGATGGCTGGCCGCAGGAGTTTGCTGAAAGGAAGCAGGGGGAAGGGTGGAACGGGGGAAGTTGGGTGACGAGTGATTGGCCTGTTAGTTCGTATCTGATTGAATGTTGATTGATGTTCTTCCTTTCCTGTTACTCTTTTAGCTGCATTTTGGGATATGTTTTATATTAATATTGGCATTCTGACATGTTATATAGCGAAATGTAATATTGCAGGTCTTTGCCTAGCTGAGTGGATGTTATTTCACACCCTCTTAAAGGCATGAGCTAAGTATAGAAAGTTACCGTGCTCCAGTCAATAATACCTTTACAATGAAACAAGATGTATCGTGTCTCGGGCCGAGCGGGTGATGTCCTTGTCCAATGGGTACCTAGCTATTTTAACGAAAGGAAAGGGAGACGTTCCTCTTCTAGTACAGTCCGAAATACGCACACCATATTTCTTCACCCGGAGAACATTTTCCTCGCTGAGCAATCAAACCGGCTCAGAAGGTCAGAAAGAGCAGAAAGCCCTGCGGGGTGTCTGCTCACTTCAGTGTTGGAGTAGCATTATTGCTGGCCAAATACTCTGGGGGAAAGCCGGGGGTTTCTTCAAAGAGGTAATGTTCATTGACTTGTGGCCAGAAACCCGGCAGCTTAAGTGGCTTCCAGTATATATCGTATGAGCATACATGCAAACCGTTGAGTTTACAAGGGGTTTATGTCCGAATACTGGTGATTCTCTAGATATTAGTCTAGAAGTCGGGAGTCCTTTAGCTCGGTTCTGCGAAGCATAGCATGCCTGCTACCTTCGGGAGCTAACTACAAGTGACCCAACTGGGCAGCGGAGTTTCATTCTCGTTTTCCATTTTTCGCTTTGCATTCTTGAAGTTGTCCAAGTCAATCATTATATTTGATAAATCCACATCGAAGAACGCAGCTCACCAGATATCCAAATTTTAAGCCCCCGCGGACGACATGAGGGCTTCATGTCTTTCAACATTTGAAGCATTTCCTGCCCATGATAGCCCCGCGCGACGCCAGAACAGAGGATGGCTGGTAACTAGCTTTCTTTCTGCATTTCCATGGCGTGTTGTCCCGCGTTGGCTGCGCTAACATCCACATGGGAAGCTTCATACTTACTTTCTAACAAACTCCTTGCAACTAACTCAAAGATGCATATCACACACTTCCCACCAAACAGAACCTCAATGAACTGACTGATTTCATAACAGAAACTCAGAGAGAACGCAAAGTCAGTCGAAACCTTATTTCTTCGTTTCTATCCCGCATCTGATTGGACAAACCACAAGAAAAACAAAGAAAAAATAACTGCAGTCCTGCTCGTATTCTGTCTACATTTATTTTTGCTGCAGCTATGGATCAACTCTTCCCAGCTGAGGCCCAGTTCAGTCTGCGGGAGAAAAATAAATCTGGTAACCAGCCAGCGCCTCTTACATGAATTTACATGCCCTGGTGTGCTATCTTAAGCCACCACTTCGGCCTCCTCTCTGCTGCTTTGGGATCTGATTTGATCTGGCTGTCTTTGATTTTTTCTCCCCGCCTGCCTTTGGCCCCTGTTGGGGTATTTTCTATCAGCTGCGTCGTGTATGCCTGTCAGTATTCACGAGATGGCGGTGGCCAGTCTATTCTATCGTATGGGGCCTGCTATCTTTAAACCTCCGGAGACATCTCCCGGTGCTGAAGAAAGCAATGTTTACATTTAGCCTTGATGATCTGCTTGTTCTCGGCTCTATTGGGACGGGCATATGTTGCACTCTTTCATCCAGAACGAATATAAATACGTGTCGCATCACCCGGTCTTTGGCTTTACTCTGCTTGCTCATCCCAACACACGAAATATAAACATTATTGGGTATTCTACTCATTCATTCCAGCCTCCTTCCATCATCTCCATACAAGCTCTTTTCAACTGTTACTTGCTTTATAAGGAACAGCCCAAACAACATCCAAAGATGGCACCGCTCCTCAAAACAGCCTCCCTCGCAATCCTAGCCCTCCTCCTCGCCTCTGTCTCCGCCAACTCCGCCCAACCCATTAAATATGGGCGGGGTATTTCCGTCGGTCCTGAATTTTGTGGCGGTATTGGTAACATTCAGTGCCCTCCACCCAAGCAGTGCTACGATGATCCGAGGGATGGATGTGATCCGGACCAAGGGGGCCGCGATTGTGGAGGGATTTGTCTTTGAGCGGGGGAACTAAATTTTCGGGATCTACTGGAGGGTTGGTTGGGGTATGCATGTGGATGCGGTTGGTGAAGAGGGGGGAAGGGGGAGAGATAAAAAAGAGTAAGGGATTTGGAGAATCTGTTAGTGGTGCATATCGTTTCGTATTTACCAGCTGAGATTGAGATCCGGAGACGTGAGACGAGGGACGAGAGGCGAAGTACGGGGGAAAGTTGCACTTTTTATTTCCAAGGAGAGTGGATGAGGTGTAGTAACTGGCGAGCTGGAAGGACTTTTTTGTTATCCATTGCGAGACAATACCTTGCCCGACTGTCCTTTTCACAATCTAACAAATCAAATATCTTTCCCACATATTGAAATATATGACTTGGTAAAAATGAACTGGGCTGTGTATTCTACATGTTGCACTCTTTCATTCAAGATGAATATAAATATCCATGGCATGACTCTGGTTTTACCTTGCTTTGCTCACTTTAAAACCTGAAATATAAACATATCATCCCAGCCTCTTTTTCCTGTCTAATTTAACAAACCTACTCCAGTTATCTCTTTAACTTCCCCATACAATCTGCTTCACTATCTATCAGCTTTTAGAAAGAAAAGTCCCAAAGATGACCCCACTCGCCATTTTGGCCCTCGTCCTTGCTTCTGCCCCCGCCAATGGCACCCCGCCGCGGCAATACCAACCATGCGGCGGCCATATCATAAATCCCAAACCCTGCCCCTGGGGTTACGTTTGTATCGACGACCCGCGCAAGCCCGGCTGTGGTATGGCTTGCGATATTCCTGGCATCTGCATCAAGTCTCAGTTCTGTGGTGGGATTGCTGGCATTCAATGCCCTGAGGGGAAGAAATGTTATGATGATCCAAGGGATACATGTGATTTAAAGAAAGGGGGAGCTGATTGTGGAGGGATTTGTCTGTGAACAGAGGGTTAGACTTTGAAGGTGGTTGGTTGGTGGTTGGTTGGTGATATACGGGGGCAGAGGAAAAGATGAAGTGCGAATAGGAGTCTTGAAGGAGCTGTCAATGGCGCACACCGTTTCATCTTGTTGGCTGAGATTGAGATTGAGATCATGGGCGGTGTCTGTGGAGGGTTCGTTAGTTACAGCTTTCATCAAGGGAAATGAATGGATGTAATGTCGGCAGCTAATAAATACTAGGAGGACCTTCTACTAGCCTTTACATGCGAGATAATGCCTGTTTATGGGCATTTTTGCAAGACTTGTCATTTTCGTGGCTTTCAGGTAAGTTATGCGACATTCATCCACATCTTTGACCTCGTCGGAAATCCAACACCCCCTGTAATCCGGGGTAAGTAAATGTTACCATTGCTTGACCCCTGACTGCAGGATATTGTGACTTATCTCGATTACCAACGATCTATACATCCAATGCGACATGTCCTTGGTTTCGGTATGCAATGGGAAATATTTCACTGCTAGTGACCGTAGCTTTTATAGGAAGATCCTTGAGTTTGACGTAGAGAAACCCAGTATAATTTTGTCAAGAAACTTCATTGATAAATAAGATAATACATTTCCAACCGCCGTAAGTACCAGTTCTAAATAACAAAATGAAAAGAAAGGAATAAAAAGAACCATAAATCCGGGCAGAAAACATTAAACAAAAGCACAAATTTTCTGCTATTCCATAAATCACCCAAACACCTCTTTCGTCTCCAACGGATCCCGCCTCCTATTCTCCCGGCCCTCCGTCGTGAGCCCCAATCCACTCCTCTTGACCGTCCGATCAGTCTGACCAACCTGCCTTGTCGCGAACCGCGATGCCTTCCGCAGCCGTATGTCCCGACGCACCTGGTTGGGGCTGACGAACTCCTTATTCTCGTAGATGACGGGTCCACCAAAACTTCCCTCTAATATCACAATGGGCGTCAGCACGAAGCGCGGACCAATCTCGACGAGGGTGATATCAGGTGCACCATCCTTGCCCGCTCGCTTAGGCTTGGGTTTAGGCTTTGGTTTCTCCGCATCGTCTTTCTCGGCTTCGCCGTCCTTAGCCTTCGTTGTAGCAACGGCCCCGCCCTCCGACTCGCGAATCTCAAACACCCGAATCCAAATCTTCCCATCAACGCCAAACACGCCAATGATCCGATCTACAAACGGCTTCATTCCCCGCACCCCACGTTTCGGTACGCAAAATACACTACGCAACATCTCCCTTACGAGACCCCTGTATTCATTACCACTCCGCATCACCGCCGTTTCGTCAAACGACTTATCAAAAGCAACCACCCCGCGTCCGCCTTTGAGGCAGTTGCCCGCAAACCCGGTTCCCATCTCGCCCATCGTGTGGAGACTGCTCACGGAGAATTTTATGGTGGGGCCGTTTGGTGGTCGGGAGAGCCAGAGGTAGAGGTCCTGTCCGCGCTTCTTGGCTTCGAGGAAGAAAATTACATTGCACGAGTGGAGTTCCGCAAGCGAGTTGAGGAGAAAGTTGTAGCCGGCTGTTTTCTTTTTGGTGTCGAGTTTGCTTTCTTTGTGTGTGTGCGGGAGGAGGGAGGAGAGGTCAGAGAGGAGGTGGCGGTGTCTGGAAGATTTTATTGTGTTAGTTTTATTTAGAACGGTTTACTTTATCCTGTTTTCGAGGGCGTCTGCGACCGCAACTATAACTGCAGAGGAAGGAGATCCACTTGTTAGATATGGATATGTCGAATATGCAACATACCGGTGCGTAACGCCTCTCGATGTCAACATGAGCACTCGAGTCTTAGGCATATATCCCGACGGCAATGATTGCGACTTAGTCGCTACGACATCCTCACCGCCATTTCGCCCATCCTGCTCATCCTCATCCTCATAGTCATCGCTATCGCTGGTCTCGTCAGGGTCATCTAGCAGATCGTGCATGGAGACATCTGCGTCCTCTGCATCATCGTGGGCAACGGGAGGCTGGGCTTTCTTTTTTGAGAGGGACTTGTATACCGAGGCCATTGTGGGAGGGGCCTTATGCGACCAAAATTCAAAAGAAAAAATAGTATTGAAATTGAGGGGAATATGGGAAACTAATGGAGTTTTCTCGAGGTTGAAGATATCTCGTTTATCATTCTGATATTTTTTGCGGCAGAATTGTTTTTTCCGAAGCTCAGATGTTCACCGCCTTTTGATCCGCCGCTAGCAGCTGCAGCACGTGACACATTACTCGAACTGGTGAGGGATGAAGTATAGAAGCTGTATATATATGCCCACATGAAATATAATCGCTATGATCTATCTGGATCCAATTAGGGCTATCTCCACAAGCGCCTGAGAAGAAAGGTATTCATTGTATTTTCTTTTTGGAAGTATAAAAGTAAACCTTTCAAGCAACCAACCCTGCCACCACCTGCACTCAACCCTGAAAATATTCAAAAAGAAAGAACTATCAAAAAGAAAAGAAATTCAAAAAGAAACTCAAAAAAAGGGAAATCGTGAAGAAAGATTTCATCCAGTCATTAAGGCCATATAAAGGGGGAAGATATCACTCGTTTCTGAACATGTATTGTCGTTGACAGAAAACGGAAAAGGATAAAATAAAGATGGCGAAAGAAAAATTATGCTTTAGATCATATAACACTCCCGATATATCTGCCCCCGCTCAAACTTTTACTTACCTGCCGTAACCACCTCCATAGTGTTGCTGAGAATGCGCTGGCGGATATCGCTGTCCCCCCTGCATACCTGGCGCGGATGGCGCGGATGGCGCTGGCCCAGGGTGGCCATGCCAAGGCTGTCCACCCCCTTGACTGGCTTGTCGCTGCATTCCGCGATCATCATGCGCATTCTGTGGCGGCATTTGACCATATGCCGGATTCGCTCTCTGGTCATATGAGTAGTTCGGTTGGCCCTGGTGGTTTCCGTACATATTGTGGTTTTGGAGTGGCGGGCCCATGTTCTGTTGATACATCCCCTCTGGCGGGTATTGGGGCTGTTGACTGCGTGGCATGCTTGCTGATGGGGCATGGGAGTTGGGGGAATGTCCTGGCTGTCCACCGGAATAGTGGGAGCTGTACTGCTGCTGGCCCATGGAGGGGTGTTGGTTGTAGTGTGGTGCTGGATGTGACGGGTAGTTCCTCGGGGGTGTTGTTGTCATCCCCGAGCGTGAACCGTGTGATTGTCGTGGGCCGCCTCGATGGGGGATGGGGAATAGAGGAGGTGCGTTTGGATCTGGGTGGATGATCGTGATGGGGTTGTGCTCAGGTTCGGGGTTTTGCATGGGTCTCGAGGCATAATGGCTGGACTGGGCTTGCTGCATTAATAACTGTTCGTTTGATTGCTGTTGCTGTGGTTGGCCGCCATAGCTATTTGCCGTTGCTTGTTGGCCACTATTTTGCTGGTAATGGTACTGGCCATCCATGGTTGGGGCAGGACCGGCTTGTTGACCCGTGTAAGATTGGTGCATCCGCATATCGACGTCCGTATGGTAAGCAGATGAAGGATCCTGCTGTGTCTGGTACGATGCGGCGGAATTCGGGTTTACGTCCTGCATTTGCACGTTGCCTTGATCCATTTGATTACTTTGGTGGAACTGGTGTTGAGAGTTCAAGTTCGCGTAGGGGCTCGATTGCTCAGCCGGTGAATAACGGACCTGGCTCTGTTCCGGCTTGGGAGATGTTAGCAAATCACTACATTTGCTGGCGGATTCAATAAACTGAAGAAAACTCAATATGTACCGTCTGCTGGTTGGATTGATTTTCGCTTCCATTCTGACTGGCGACGCGGTGGGCGAGATCTGAAGCAACCTGACCCAGTATACCTTGGCTGGGGGAGCGAGACTGCTGCTGCTGCTGCTGCTGCTGCTGGCTGGAGGATCCGCCGACCGGTGTGCTTTGCGTTCCTGTAGATGGAGGTTGTTGATATTCTTGTCCTGACTGTGGGGTAGTCTGTGAGCTATCAAATGGCGTGGTCTTAACGGGTTTTATATGTCAATTAGCTACACGAGACTCCCTTTTTCGCAGCATGCGGAAAGGAAATGGAGAACTCAGTAACATACGGGAAAGCTTCCACCAGACTGTCTCAAGTTGCCTCCACGAAGGTTCAACAGCTCCCTTGTTGCCTCAGTAGTATCCTGTGCTGGTACACTGCCCATTCGGGGTGGATGATATGGCCCAGGGCTGGCCACGGATTGAGGGGTCGATGAGGGGGTCGGGATAAACGGTTCGGTGGGAATTTCCCATTGCGATCTACCGGTTGCGCGCTGTACATAGTACCATTTTCTCGAGACACCTTCCCACTGTGCGAGCCTTAATCGGGAGCAAACAAATTTGATACTGTCAGCAAGGGTCTCTCAGGAAGGGTAGAGGGGTGATAAATAAAAAGAAGAGTTACGTACCAGCCCTCTGGTAGCGTAGGTGGAGGGGAGGACGGCCCGCCGCTATCTGCGGGTGTCAAGATGCGCGAAGACTGTCCGCTCATGTTTTCGATATGGATTTATCTCTCTGTTCGCAAAGTCCCTTCTCGCCAAATCCACAATCACCAAAGTTGTTTCTGCTATATGTCCCAACAGGACCTCAAGTCAACACATATTTATATTTTAACCACAAATGTAAAAACAAAAAGGAAAGATTGATGAAATATGATTCTTGGTATCTGTAGGCCTTGTTTAAACCCGCAGTGGAGAGTCTACCAGCAAATCAAAATGCATCAAAGCACATCAACAGCAGCTAGGCTAGCAAGAATCGAGCAGAGCCACGCCACGACAGTAGTTGCAGGAAACTAATCGACAGCACACCGGTGTACAGCACACAGAGAACACATAAGAAAGGAAACGGCTGGAACGCAGAAGAACGGGATATCGGATGAGGGATGGAGGTATCTTTGCGATGAGGGAAAGCATACGTTTTGTATTGAAACTAACTGATAGATGGGTATGTAACTACCTATAGGTATGTATCTATGTAGCTATGTAGCTATTGTATTGTTGGTTAGCTAGGTACAGTACATACATGTTGAGTGTAATCGGAGAATGACGAGATTTTATCAGGGAGAGAGTTGTATGTAATCACCCCGCCGATAAGAGCGGGAAGGAAGGAGGATCAATGCCAGGGAACTAGGCGCCGTAACCTACTATATATACACAGATAGAATCCCGCGGGTCAGAGTGGACGAAGCAATTAATGTTGAGCAGGTCTCTTGCAACGGCCAACGGTCAACCTCGAGATATTTACCTATATAGGAGGGGGGATAGAGATAGGCAGTGCGAGAAGAGAATCCCCGCGATGAGCAGAACGGGGCAGGATATCTCGGCGGCCCAGTGTGCTCATCAGCAAGCAGACCGCAATGTTGACAAGAGAATGGCTTTGTGCAGCCGAGAAGAAGAAGAAGAAGAAGATGATGATGATGATGATGTTTTCTTTGTTCTTTGTTCTTGTTCTTGTTCCCCTGGCCGGTCTGAGGCTGTCGCTGGCATTTCGTTAGCTCACTAAAACAAGCCTGTTTTCCACGTGCAGGCTGCATAAATATCTGACTAACCCCAGTTGCTCACTCCGAGGTTTTATGTATAGTTAAATATATTTTATTTATCCATGGACGCTGTCCTCGCTGCCATTGTCATGTCATTGCACTCAGTGTGAATTGAATGTTGTGCTGATAATCAAGGGATTGAATGCCATATTATTTATATAAAAGTTAATCGCACCAGCCGTGGCTCAAAGCACATAGAGCAACATTTACTTTTCCAGATATTTCCTACTCTTTACACTTTGAATACAGTCAGTCCCCTGTGCTTTCAACAAGTATTATATATATTTCCTATAAACTCTCACAACCTCCTCTAGACCAATGCCTCTGTATGGACAGAAAATGGTCGTAGTGGTTGGTGGTGGGATTCTATATCATATTATTAAGAACTCTTGAAAGCATGAAAGCGTAATAAACTTTTTTTAAAAAACCCCCAGATCACCCTTGAAGGTGAAATGAACTCCGTTACGGCTGTTTCACATATACGCATGAAATATTTCCTGGTCCTGTCCTATTTGGTATCCCATCACATCCTAACGCCCGGGTTCTCTCATTGATACCTGAAAAAAAGAAGAATCAACCCACAGAGCGCCTTACGGAGAAATAAAACGTTATATCCGCCCCTGTGTATCCGTCCTGTTTATTGTCCCAGTAATGTTATCCCATATTGGTACAGATGAAGAAAAATAAATAAAAAAGAATAAAACGAGCAACAAGATATTAAAAGAAAATACAGGCCCGACGACAGGATGTGGGGTGGCCACTTGAACAACTTGGGTTTACCGGTTTACCATGCATAACCATCCACTTCCTCAAGATCCTGTCCGCTCCAGTCCTCGTCACCGGTATCGTCGTCCTCAAAGTTATCGTTCGTCAGGAGATGGTCGGCGGGCCGCAAATTGTCCACACGTATCTCTACCACGTCGCACATGCCGTGGATAAACTCTTCTTTATCGGCTGAATCGGCGTGACAATTGTCTTGTTCGGCAATGACCCGCCGCTCATCGTCACTGTTCTCCACGGATCGTTGATGGGCAATCCGTGTGCTATGCCTCTGTCCCGGGCGACCTAGTGGTAAATCTTTGTTTGCGCTGGTATAAGATCTAGAAAGGCCGCCGTTGGTATGTCCCTCAGCAGTTTGTCCCGTGGCAATTGATTTAAAATGCTGATTGGGTGGTGGTGAGTTCCTGCGATATGTCCTCTCTAACTTGCCCACCCATTCCCTGCGGAAGGAGGCCCGATCACGCCATCCGATTTCAAGTATTGCTGATAACAGAAGCACTCTAAGGTTTGGCAAATACGGAGCCGAATGGATCAAGGAGTCGAAGAATAGCATGGCCGTGGATAGTTCCCACTTTCGCAAACGCTCTAGCTTCAGTATCTGCAATGATGCCGGCCACGATGGGACTTCGGAGTCGTGGAGGAGTTCATCAAAGTATGGATCGACATCATGGGTAAAGGAGACCGGTGATGTGAAATTCAAGTCTAGTGTGAATGCTTCTAGATGTGGACATGAAGTGGCTAGGTCGACCGTGAACGACATGTTGAGGTACCTGTTATGTTCAAGTACCAGTGTACGGAGGCTCTGACCGCGGCGGGCGAGAAAGGTGCCAAGGTTTGCAGATGTAACATTTTCGCAGTTGACCAGCTTCAGTGATCTGAGGTTAAGATCGAGACATGACAAAAGGTTGTCATCGACATTGTAGCATCTATGGAATTCTAGCTCCTGCAACTCAGGGAGCAACGATAGAGCAGATGCGAAAAGTTCTCCCGGCTTCGCTTGACCCTCACCCGAGACGTCGCCATTCGCATTCTCATTTATCGAGGAGATCGGAGGTAGGTTGAGGAGCTGTAAGCTCCGCAAGCTGGTAAATGCCGGACGGCGGTGAACCGCTGCTATTTTCTGCGGTTGAAAACGGGGTGATGACAACAGGAATTCTCCATTCCAAGCCCAACTGCGGAGATGGATATTGTTCGCATCTAGAGCATCAAGAAAATTTTCCCAAGTATTTAAGCGAGACTTCACATTCACAGGAGGGGGCATGGCAAGTTGTGTGGCATCATGGAGCCGTAGGTGCTGGAGCTGAGGTGTGAGAGCGATCAACTGCCCGAGGTCCAAATGGCGGACATTGTAGTGGCGAAACAGGATATCGAGCCGTTTGATTTTGTTTCGGTAGTTTGTGAAAAGCGTCTCTTGTGGCTGTTCTAGTAAATGAACTAAGCCTACCAATCTGGCTGGAGGAAAAAGGGGCGGCGAGTAGTAGAGCGCCGCGATGGCGGGCTCAAAAAAATCTCGACAAAGACGGGATGTATTTAGTAGCCAGCGAACCGACTTGGTGACATCTGACAAGGACCGGCCGCTTGATGAAAAGAAGGCATAATTGAAAATATCGAGAAGGATATGATAAGGGAGTTTTTGCCAAGGTGGAATTTCACCGACTGGGGCTGAATGTGTCGACTCAACCTGTACTTGGCACCTCTGCTTCTTGGGCGACGGAGTTTTCGAGGACCTCTGAAAGTTTTTAGAAAAGAGTGAGCGTTTAGCACGAGTAGACGATGCTCGTGTCACCTTTTTGGGTAGCAACGGGTCAGTGGAACCGCCCTCGGGCGCAGCATTAGCCAGTTGGTCAGAAATATGGTCTGCCAAGTTCTCACGATAGGTCAACGGACGGCGACGAGGAGAAGGGAAGAAAGGGTCTGAGCCAACGGAACCATAGCTGTCCGTATCATCAAGGAAAGATAAATCATCATCGGAGCTATCCTCGCGGTATGTCCTTACCCGCTTTCGGGCTGAGCGAACTGGGCGCGATGGGGCTTCCCGAGGACTAAGGGGGAGCGGGCGAAGGGTGGGAGCCATGCGCACAATAAAGGAAAGGCGTTAACTCATTAAAGAAAATAAGAGAAAGGAAAAGAAGAGATAAGCCCAAAGTATTGATATCGAGGGACCTGACAAACCACCAGTGCATTCCTGACACATGGGAAAGTCAGGGCGAAAGAACAGAAATATACTTAAATGCTCAGCTATGAAAAGCGAAATATAGAACAAGCAAGCGCAGTCATCAATCCGGTCGTGAATTAACAGGCAGAGTTCTAAGGGATGAGGGTGGTGATGAAGAAAATGGCGGAGTGAAGCGGGAAGAAGTTGATATTGATATCTAGTTGATTGATTGATGCTTGATGCTTTAAGTCGAGGAGGTTGACTGGCGAATGACATAATGGACTTGCCTATCGCCTATCGCTTATCGCCTATCGCTTAACATGAAAGTTATTTTTAGCTGAAGTAAGCAGTCATGTGATATAAATAATAGAAGTCTAACCAGAAATAGACTAGGTGCCAGCACGCCCCACGTGAATTAGACTTCCCGCCCAGCCCCTTATTAAGCAGAGTCTATTTTTAGCCTCATCCCCGACTTTCCAACGACGTTTATTGTGTCGAGAACAACAACAACGACATGATAACTCTCGTCTATCTCGTTCGTTTGAGGGTTTGTTATGGCTTTGTTGCTAAATAAGCAGCCATCGTTTGCTTCCTGATACAAGAGCGCTTGTTTATACCTGTTTTTGCTGAAATATATGCGATGAACCATCACCGGCTTCCCGAGCACCTTTGGCGCCTTTCCTGAGGCACAACCTGCAAAAAAAATTTGCCGGGGCTGAAGTGCAGCAGACAAGCGATACCTGTGTTTGCACTACTATCTTAATTGTTGCCGTCTGTTTATTTAGAACCGCGTTATTTCTGTAGCTTGTGCAACTGGGTTGGTAGCTTTCGCCCAATATCCCAGCCAAATCCTTCTCGCCAGCCATTGGTTTCGTCTAATGGATTCTTCTTTTCCAAGTCTGGAGCCTCAGACTGATGCAACTCAGAATGGTCTTGCAAATGACCGTCTTATTATACAACAATATGCCAAATACCCTTCGTCAAACGAGCTTGGATTGCAAAACATTTCCCCACCGGCAAATTCTCAAAATACCAGGCTGGACCACGCAATGTCGCCGCCTACTACTAGAAGAGAAACTCCGCGCATTATTCAGCCGTCTCCTAGCAATCCCCGCTCCGGAACAAATCGAACCCCGGGGACTCATTCTGCGGCATCTATGTCGCCTGCCTTTTCCATATCCTCTCAGGAGAGGCACGGAGAAGCGAGAACGTTTGTAGAAACACGTTCTTTACCTTCGTTGAATATTTCTGATACGACAATTAACGACGCCTACGTTACTTTTATTCTATATTGTAACCCATGTGTACCTAGTGGAACTGATACCACAGAACTACGCAAGATATTTCGTACACCACCGCGAAGCGAGGGCAAGAGCTTCAGTATATTTACCCTTTGGGAACTTATTCGAAAGCTTGACCGCAAAGAGCTCAAAACATGGATTCAGCTGGCAATTGAACTTGGGGTCGAACCGCCATCAGTGGAAAAGAAACAGAGCACTCAAAAGGTCCAACAATACGCTGTGCGGCTTAAGGTACGTTGGGCGTTACTCTCTAATTCCAAACTGGCTACCGCGAGTTCTAACATCTGTCCAGCGTTGGATGCGCGCCATGCATGTAGATGCTTTTTTTGAGTACTGTCTGGGACATCAGCACTCTTATTACACCCAGCTAAGCTCCTCTACTGAGCCTAACGCGGAAAGTCGCGATGGTGTGCCGCGAGAAGAAGATTTGGCTTTGAGAGCGCTTTTTCCTGAATGGAAGCCTAAAAAGGGCCGAAAGAGAGCCGAAGCTAGGGAATTGGATGACCCAAAGGCTTCTAAACGCCCACATCTGGATATGCCTGCCGTAGGACTGGAAGGTAGTGGATTGAATTACAATCCCGAGACATTTCCTAACTCAGGAATTCCACACTCTGCAATCCCTTGGAGCGCCTTCCCCGACGATTTGGAGCAGCACGACCCCTTTGGTGCTCATCCCGCACTCCCCGCAACGGCCCACGCAGATAATCAGCTTAATCAACACCAAATGGTTTCTCGGGAGATTGACTCCCGTTGGCGCGCACTAGGGCGAGAAATGTCACCAGCACTACAGTACCCACAGTCAGCGATCACTCCTCGGTACCGTGATTTATCAGAGACCCGTATGTTAATTGAACCACGATCCGCCATAACTCCATCCTCGGCTGACAAAGGCAATAACAAACGACGTCGTGGTCCAGCTGTTTCCTCGGCCTGGCCCACCGGCGGCAATCCACACACTGGTAAGATGAGAGGTCGTCCGGGAGGCAATCGAACAACCCAAAATGGGCCATTTTCAACATTCCCAGTGGAGCCAAAAGGTAAAGATAATGAGGCGTCCGGCACCGACGCCGAACAAGTGGGACGGAACCACTACGGGTTGACAGAAAAGAACGGGGCGAACGGCACGGCGACCAGTGATTTATCTGCCTTGGCCCCTCCCTTCCAACCCCTCAGTACCAGACCGACCAGGCTGCAATTACAAGTCCCTCAGCACCTAGGAGCCCCAGTACGATTAGCTACTCCTCCAACGGTCCTGGTGATTGGAGAGAATGGAAGTTCTTCCTCCTTAGGCGGCGAACATAGACGTCAAAGTTCGAGCGAAATTGAGAGAAACCAGCAAATCATCCGTAACCGGTCTCTGTCTCCTGCTTACGGGCAACGACACGCATCATATGAAATCGACTTTTCACTAGATGATGTGGCTCAAGTATTTTCGGTTCAGGTACACCAGGGGAAACTATTAAATCGGGAAGCCCCCCTCAGTCATAAGGAATCGAAAACTATCGCCGAAATGGCGATTAGACAAGTAATGACGGTGTGCTCCCCCGGACTACCTCTAAGTGTCAAGACGATTTACTGTGCTGCGTGCCTTGGAGTTGGGTATAAGCTAGGCTTGGGAGGCTACCCCCCAGGACAACTTACTGTTGAGGCGTACGCCGACAATGTAGGTAATAAACACCAAGGTACTTCGTCTACCCTGGGATCATCGTCGGCAGGGAACCGCTTGACCTCCCATCTATTCGCCGGGTTGCAGTACAGCCTTAGCTATGACCTTACCCCTGCAACTGGGCTTACGGCCCACACGATTATCCCTGGCCATCAGAATCAGGAACCACCACCTACCTATACTGGAATTACCCGTGTGGTTGATGATTATGACTCAGATGATGATATCATGAATGAGCCCGCCTCTGAGGCAGTATGGAAACAGAGATACTTAAATATACGGAAACAAAACCGCAAGAAGGACCTAGCGCTCGGCAAATATAAGAAGAAAATACTTGAGGCTGTCATGGCAGATATTTAAGCGCGAGAATTTTCTCGCCGCAAATGCCCACGAGCACTTTGTTTAGACTCCCTTTGGCCAACCATTTATAAGGATTTGTCAAAAATCTTAGTCTACTTGGATATTTGTTTCATTTTTATTTTATTTTCTGCGTTGCGCGATGTGCTTTATATTTATTGTTGGATTGAAACATATACCCCTTTTTGTTCTAGCTATTCTGAATATCCGTGTGTATTCTTATTGTTAATTTTGAGCCCTGTTTACATATGAGACGGTCGATACTCCCCAATGAATGATACCTGTGTCTAAATTTCCGTTTCTGAAGTTTCGTCGCTGTTGGGCTCTTCCCTTTTTCCTGTTTTATTGAAGTGCAAAATATTATATAGACTTTGCTGCTTTAACAAGGCATTTTTCCTCCGGCCTCCTTTTTACAACTGTAAAAAGTGGAGGAACTAGGACATTACCCTATTTTCTGAGGCTGAGGGGCAGTGTGGGGTATTGTAACTCCTTGTTTATTTCACCCTCATGTGCTATGAATCCATATCCCAGCCAAGTTTCAGCGCCAAAAGCCATTTGTACCTATTCCCACTCAAATGTTCCATCCCTGTCCTTCGCCACATATTTAATTCCGTATTCCTGATCCCCCTTCAGCCATGTTCCAGCACAAAACAAAAATCTTCCCTATCTCTGTCGGTATTTACCATTCCATATTCCAGATGCTTTTCCAATCATCGCAGGGCAATTGGAAAAAAAAAACAAAAAAACACTCAATATCCACCAATTGATCAAACTCTTCAGAGCCCTGCCACGGGTAAAACTATCCCCCTTCCCCACATATCACACTACATTTTGTTAACATCCACCCTACACCTCGTCTCCTCTATCCAGCATCCCTAATTCTCCATCCTCAGCGCCATTAGTATCGTTCTCACTGCCGCCATGCGCATAATCTCCATTCCTACACGGACCACCCGAAAAGTACTGCTTGGATGTGGCATTGATGGCGCAAAATTCATTATACAGCTCTCCATCCTCGCGGTCCAAACTCCCCTCCACAACCCCAAAGCCTTCAGATAAAAGCGGATCGTTGCTGGATTTTATCATCGCTTCTCCACGCTCTCCACCGAAGATATTATCATCACTGTTTTCGCTTTTGACACGTGTCTTGCTATCAGCCCCATCAGTGTCGTCGGAATCGCCAACCAACTTCTCACTTTTGATTTTCTTTGAGGTGCCATTGGCTTTGCCTGCGGTCTTGCGCTTGCGGGTGGACGGGGTCTTGGTGCCTGTCGTGCCTTTTGCTTTGGTAGGAGTTTTAGGGGCCGACTTTTTGGGAGTGGAGCCGTTGCTGCGGGCTTCCTGTGGAGAGGAGGCGTCTGTTCCCGTTGCTGTGCCCCCGTTTGGGTTGATGCCGTTGGCTTTCATCAGCCGCTCGTAGCGCTTCGCTCTGTGAGGTGGCGGTCAGTGATATTTCAGGCTAAATTGTGACCTGGTGGTGCAGGGCTGGGATTTGATGAGAAAGGGGTGTATGTGCATCAAGGAAGAAACGTGCTTGGAATAGCACGATACTGGGAAATGTATGACAAGGCAACACTCTGCATGTTCCTAGGTCCAACTTACGCTGCGCCTTTAGTGACGATGTTGCATTCCCTGGCCACTTGATCAAAATCCACCTGAGGATTTTGGCATTGTTAGCAACGGTATAGTAGTTGCTATGGGAGCAGCACATAGCGTGTGATAACATTATGAAACTAAAACATGTGAAGTGAATGGAGGGTTACCTTGCCGTTGCTCGAGTACTTTACGCATCTCAGCAAGAAATTAAGCTGTTCGTCACTGGTGGCGGCAGGCATTTTTGGGGATGTTGCTTTATTGGTAGATACTGCGAAGGCGAGGGAGAAAATATAGTGACTGTATTGGTGGACGGGGTGTGTAGATTTGGATAGCTTTGCTATGTGTGATAGTAGAGTGAGAGGCGGATGTCAGCTTGTCCAATATGCTTATTGGAGACAGATGTTGGCATGAGAACTAAAAGCATACTACTGAAGCAGCATCTAATGACTGTTTCTGATCTCAGAAATGGGAACAATGGAGGTAGTTTATGTCTATGGGGTTTCATGCATCTGGAATGCGAAAGAGAGCAACAGACCTAAAGTGAGGGATATCCAAGGAGTTTGGAAGGATAGAAGCCTGGTTTGAGCCTAGTTTGAGTGAAGGATTGCTGCGTCAAAGGAATGGGATTCTTGAGAAATGAAAGAAGATAGAATGAGAAGGATATGATCACAAAAGAAGAAAATAGATGGCAACTGGCAGAAGTTGAAAGAAAGGCAAACATAACACTTTGGATACCGAATGCAATTCACTCGCTTTTAAGGACTACACAGAGTGGGGTGGATTTCATAAATGATGATATTAGGCGCCCCTCTGCGAAACCCTTTGAAGTCAGCTTGTGCCAGAGTATAGTGGTTTTCTTTTTTCTTTTTTTTGTGCAGCGGATTTAATACTATTTATGATAAAGGGGAAGTTAGAGAAGTTAACCAGACTGGTAACTATCAGCTAGGCCACGAAATCTTCCATCGTCTATTTGCAAATGATTTTTTATCAAGAGTTCATGAATCAATTATCCCCCTTAGAGAGTCTATATATCAAGACTGTATGTTAAATACGCAAGGGTTTGTATTCCGAAAAAAAAAAAATCCTACTGACATAACCACCCGCCCCCGGTCGAAACAATTCCGTATGTATGAAACAGACGTCGTAAAGGCAGGATAAAACCACCCACTGCGAAATCGAAGGGTAAGAAAAACAAAGTACAAAGCAAGCTCGACAAAACAAAAAGAGTGTATGGCCATGTTGGTAAAATGACGAGCAAATATTAAAGAAACTAGAGGCATATGGAAGGAAACTATCATCCCATAGAATCATCACTAAAAGAAAAAAAGACTAGGGAACATAAAGACAAAACACCCCATTTCCCACGAGCTCTAGTATCAGTTGTGGCCCGTACGCGATCTTAATATCCATGGCGCATGTGGGAGAAGACCTGGTGAGTGTAAGTCATGCAACCCCCTGAAGTGGCTGAAATATACAAAACATACCTGGCAATCAATGTAATCTCATCAGGCTCTGAAATCAAATGGTGTCGTCCGGGGCGGCACCACTGGCTTCTTCGTTGTCGCCGTTGGCTGTGGTCTCAGCCGGGGTATCCTCCTCAGTGACAGCGGCCTTGGGTTTACGCCCACGCTTTGCCCCAGGTTTCTTCCCTGGCTTTGCCTTTTCGGTTTTGCCGTCTTCGCTAGCTTCCTCAGAAGGTCCCATCTTGGCTTTGATGGGCCCAGTAGAGGCTTTTGCTCCCTTGCGAGGCGTAGCTGCACCCCCGTTGGCAGAATTCGTGGAACAAGTCAAGTGCTGCTGCAAATTGAACTGCTTTCGAATCACACGGATGCGGTTTGCAACCGACCCGGGGTTTCCGTAGTTAAGTGCTTTCGCCACCGCGCTGACATCGATCTGAAAGAAAAAGAAAAGATATTAGCACATCTTGGAACGGCTTGTGGATAAAATATAGATATTGCAAGGGACACACACCGTAGCGGGAGTTTGAAGGTGTTTCAAGCACTCCATCATGAAAATGGCGTCGGTAGCTTTCCCTTTGAAATCTGCGGCTTCACCTGCACTGCCGTTGGTATCTGCCATGGTAAGGTTGGAGTTGATTTGTAATGACCGGTTTGAGAAAGAATCAAGGGAAGAGTGAGAATGACTTGAGACTATAGTGCTGAGAGCAAGGGACGAAGAATGGCAGAAGCTGTGATGGTTGAGATGTATAGTAGAGTAGAGGTATAGAAGAAGAGAAGAAGAGAAGTGTGTGGAGGGTTTAAGAGAAGCTCAATTGAAAACAAACAGAATAAAAACAGAGCAGAGCAACAGAAATGGAACTGAGGGGAAAAATGTGTTACTGCTTGCTGGTTGCAAAGTGAACAAGCCGCACAATCACTCCCCTAGCAACAATTCACGACAAATGTGGGTTAACACGTCCAGCACATCCTGTCTGATATGGAGACGAAATATGAGAGTATCGTGAGGGGTATCAGATGGGTCAAGATATATTGAAGAAAAGGGAGATAGCGTATTGAGTAAATAGAAATTCAGGGGCAGGTTTATAAACTGTACGTTTCGGAAGAATCCTGGGGTAAGTAGGAGCAGGAGAAAGTTTGATAACTGAAGTAAAAGCCAGGCTACTGCTAAGCGGTTTTTACGTACCAATGACCCCATGGCATGTCATTGAACAAATACGTTCCCTTCTGTTTGAAAACCGGCGGGTACGTATAAATTCCCTACGAGATAGGAAGAAAAGTTCAACACGTACTGATCAAGTACGTGAGCCATATAGCAAGCTTGATATTAAATGCGCACGGGATAATGGCAACAAGTCGCGTGGTAGGAGCCTGGCAGATAAATTGGAAAGATGTGAAATATGCGTTTGAATATCCGAGACGAAATTGGGAACGACAACACCAGCTGGAATGGGAATTGCAGGAGAGACAGCGAAAGGAAGAGTAGCAAATTCTTCAAAAGCAGAGACGTGTGCACAACTTCACTTATAAATCTTCCAGTCCATAGTGTCACTATTTCCCACCAGCCCCGGACTAAAAGCAAACGGCCATAAAAACTATAACTATCCCTATTGCACGGAGGGTGCATCGAAAATTCCAACATAGTAAGTACTCCCTATTTGTCATGGTCTCACTCCCTTTTCACGAATCCATCAAGCGCGGCGGGCGCTGCATCCTCACATTTTTCCATCTTGATTTGGCTCCATTCTATAACAGTTGGCGGCGGTTTTGGAAACCCAACGGCTGGATTACTGGCCGGGAAGGGGAGGGCGAGGTCAGCTGGCGCAACAGTCGTCACGGGGTAGGGTTGCTGAACGGATGGGGCCGGCGTTAATTTCATCTCCATTGGCATGAACGTCGCGTTTGCCGACTGAGCCTCCATATCTGATTCCTGCTTGACCGTCTGCTGCGTTTTCACAGTGGGTTCCGGTTTGGGCTCGCTAAATTGCTGCTGTTTTTTCGATCGTGCTTTGTCGACTTTTGGTTTCTTGGGGCGCGGTGTGCGGTGGGTTGTGGTGACTCCTTCCATGTGTTGCCGGAACCTAGAAAAGCGCATTCGTGCTGCATGGCCATTTGAAATGTCTAGCTGCGATGCCACAAGATTCCAGTCGATCTGGCACACAATGTTAGCTGCCTGCTTATAATTGGAGAGAGCAGAGAGGGAAGAGAGGGAAGAGACAACATGCTTACCAATTTTAGGTCGAGCTGCTTCAGAATTGTATACAGGAATTTGGCCGTCTGTCCATCTGCTGGCATCGTTTTGCTTCGCTTGAGGCTTGCCATCGCACCAACTGGAGTTGAATAGATGACTGGAGATAGGATGAAGAAGGTTCGCGATTGACCGTTGTGTCATAGGATGGATGTCGGAATGCAACTGTTGAATTTTCACTGCACCCCAAAAAGATGGAAGTCACAGTGATCAAGAAAAATAAATGTGAGGAAGACAAGTCATTGGCAAAGTTAGGCAGATGATAGGGATACTTCAAAAATCCATGGCTTCTTAGACATTCTTAATGATAGAGTTCATGCCATACAGGGAACAAAGATAGTTCCATTGTTTGTGAACATCATCGGATACCTGCTGCAATATGTATCGGCTAACACAACAACATGCATGAAAGCAAAATACTGAAATTCCAGACAGGGCGAACGTGCGAATAGAATCCTGAGAAGGAGAAAAGTATTGCCCCAGCAGAAGCGAAATTGAGCATTTTCTCCTATTTGCGGGCAAGCAGTTGATTGGAGAATAAAACTTTGGTTATTCTGCATAGTCCGTGACAAGTTAACCGATATTTGCATTGAAGACAGCAAAGAGTCGGAAAATCCGCAGAAGCAGGCAGATCGCGTCCTAGAAATTACGGTAAAGCCATGGATATTATCCTGGAGATTTGTTCAAAAGTTAAAATGATATGAACACTTATAATGAGAGAAAGAATTCGGAACTGACATGCAGACTGACCATTTGCATCCAAATTGTATCAAACTTTACAGGACAATTCCCAACAATTCCGAGGCCATTCCACAAAATTTAGGATACGTTTGCGCTACTGAGAATTTCGGCAGTTTTCGCAGCTTCTTAGTTTCGCGTCATGGATTCTGAGTCGATGGCCGCTTCTCATGGTTGAGTAATACGGATGCGAGATTGGTCGCCACGACATTTTCAACGTCATCCATCCTCGACCTCAAAGTCTTTTCAAGCTCGTCTACCTTTGACTGAAGGCTTCCAAGCTCATCTATCCTGGTCCTGAGAGAACTGATTTGCTCGGTCATTTGATCTTTTTCCGTGGTTATGTCGTTAATTAAAGCTGTTCGCGCATTTTCTGCGGTACTAATCTCGCGGCGTACGGAGTTAAGAGTGGAGATGAGTTTATTTGTTTTCTCTTGGATGTTTGGAATTTCCTGCTGCACGATGCTGGCATGAGGATACATTTCCTGCATCGCTACAACCATCTGCTGAACAATTGGCTCAGTGGACAGGTGGTTATATCGTGTTTCAAGGGAATGGAGTGCGATCTGATGTGCCTGTATTGTTCGTGACTGGTTTTCAACATGCTGGAACCGATTTTCCACATATTGATTTAGTCTGTTTATTGCCTCCCGTAACTGTTCAAGTTCAGCGTTCGCCTGGGGCGTGTTAGCGCCGAATGCGTGCGTTTCATTCCGTCCACCCTTTTGTTTTAATTTCGTTACCACCTCTTCCAAGCAAGCCAATCTGGACTCATATTTATCAAGTTCATCTGCTATAGCTTCATCTTTTGCGTCTTGAACCTGCCGAAGATTCTGAATCTGATTCATGACTTCCGCAGAGATGTTGAACGTAGGGCTTCCATTTGCAATTGGTTTAGAGTGGGAGTGCATGAGAGAATCCGTCCTTTCACCTAGCTCCTTGCACGCCTTGCCATGTTCAGAGACCATACGATCGAGATTGTCGAGGCGTTTGGAGAAATCCTCCTCGCGAGCTTTTGCGGATAGCTCTGCCGACTCGCGTTCATCCCTGATCAATTTCAAATGGGAGTCTAAAGTTTGCTGTTGCTGATGGCCCTTTAGCTCAATGGAGTTGACTTGGTTTGTAACCATGGATTCAATAGCGTTCTGGCGATCGTCTTGCTTGGTGATAAATTCAGACCTGAGGTTCTTTAGCTCCGCCTCTGTCGAACTTCTCCATTGTTCAATAAAGGCGATTTTTTCTTCATTACTTTTAGTGGAACTTTTCAGTGCATTCAAAGTAGCCAAAATGCCGTCTTGCACATTCGTGGCATTTTTAATATCGGCCTTTGTCTCACGTAGATCCTTTTTCAGTTGTTCAAGCTCAAGCCGAGTTTGAGCCTCTTGCTGACCAGAATTGAAATTGGCGGCTAGTTCTTTGATAAGTTCTTCTTGCATTTTCTGATGAATTTGAAGTTTTTTATCAACCGTAGCAAGCTCATTATCCAGCTCCTTTTTCCCAGTTTTGAGGCGTTTCGCAATTGATGGATATTGAAAATTGCGATCACTTGCCTTGCGTAAGGCAGCTGACTCAGCTTGTGACCGTTTCCGAAGTCTTTCTCGCTCACCAGATATAGCCGCAATCGATGCTACGTGTGAGGCGAATTCTTCAAGTGAGCGGACAGGGTCAAATTTGGGCGGATCTGGTTTCGACTTGCGGGGATCCTTCGACAACGAGTCATCTTGATTAGGTTCGCCCAAGGCATTGTTTGCTGCCGGGGAGAGATGCGGCGAAGGCATGATGTTCGCATTTGGTAAGTGTGATAGGGTTTGGCAAGGAGCTGAGCAGATCCAGTCAATTAAATATCTAGTGACAGCACACTGATATATATATGGGTTACTAACCTTGACACCGCGAGCTGGAGAGCTGGGTGGGATATGCGGAGTAGACGCTCTTTCATTGGCGTGGTTAGTTGAACTAGGAATGAAAGCGCTAAGCTGGGGCGAGTGGGAGAGGAATGGGTGCGCTAGCACAGCACAGGCCCTCAGTTTTGAGTATATCAATTAAGTGAGACGCGCATAATGGAAGCTGATACCCCTTTATCTAGCACAGAGACAGCTGCTGAACTCGATAATCCACAAACTGGCAGGTTGGTAAACAATTGACAGTCGCGTGTGCACATAACAAAAGAAACTCTAAACGGCTCTAAACGGCCTGCCACGAAGGAAGAATATTAATCCGCTTTACCGCCGCTTGCGACTAATGGCTTAGTCAGGCACAGCTCCCCATTCCGAATACAGAAGAATGCGGCCAACTTATTTTCGATCAAAGCATCAACGTTCTCCGCTACTAGCCCAGCCAGACGAGATATATACAACTCATAAGCGGAATACAGAGACGAATATCCTACGAATTCTGAGTTAATTGAGCGCTTTTGAAGTGCTCCCTCGCCTGCCATGGCTGCAGTAAGTTCTTTAAGCCCACGTGAACCTGTCCACTGGCGACCACTTCAGCTCACATTCGACTTTTCATAGGCTATATCCACCATCGCGGAGAGCAAGGAGGTCAGAGGCTTTAACCTGGTCGCGGCACACTCCCATATTAGAGGCCTTGGTGTTGACGCAGACACGCTTGAGCCCCGTCATTCCTCACAAGGCCTTGTCGGGCAGGAGAAGGCGCGAAAGGCGGCTGCGGTCATTCTGCAAATGGTAAAGGATGGAAAGATTGCAGGCCGCGCCGTCCTAATCGCTGGCCCTCCCAGCACCGGAAAGACTGCAATCGCTATGGGGATGGCGCAGTCTCTCGGACCAGATGTCCCGTTTACCATGGTTGCGTCGTCAGAGATCTTCTCGCTGGAAATGTCAAAGACGGAAGCGCTTACACAGGCATTCCGCAGATCTATTGGAGTCAGAATAAAGGAGGAAAGCGAGATAATAGAAGGCGAAGTTGTAGAAATCCAGATCGATCGGACTCTTACTGGCGTATGTCCCTATCAACAGTGTTCCGGTGCGTTTTTCGGGAACTACGACTAACAGCTATTTATATAGGGCAACAAACAAGGCAAACTTACGATAAAAACCACCGATATGGAGACTATTTACGATATGGGGACAAAAATGATCGATTCCATGACAAAGGAGCGCGTTGTCGCAGGAGATGTAATTTCTATTGATAAGGCTTCGGGCAAGATAACTAAACTTGGCCGCTCGTACGCCCGCTCTCGAGACTACGATGCGATGGGAGCAGATACAAAATTCGTCCAATGTCCGGACGGAGAATTGCAAGTCCGAAAGGAAATAGTGCACACTGTTAGTCTCCACGAGATTGATGTGATTAATTCAAGAACACAAGGCTTCTTGGCACTGTTTTCAGGAGACACCGGCGAAATTCGGAGTGAAGTGAGAGATCAGATCAATACAAAAGTCGGAGAATGGAAGGAAGAGGGCAAGGCAGAAATCATACCCGGCGTGCTGTTCATTGATGAAGTCCACATGCTTGATATTGAATGTTTCTCCTACATCAACCGAGCGTTGGAAGCGGAATTAGCACCCATCGTGATCATGGCTAGCAATCGTGGAAATACAAGAATACGCGGCACGTCGTATAGGTCCCCGCATGGATTACCTCTGGACTTCCTTGACAGAGTCGTCATCGTCAGCACCCAACCATATACTAAGGAGGAGATACAGCAAATATTAGCCATCCGAGCCCAAGAGGAAGAAATCGATCTGACGCCCGACGCACTTGCCCTATTGACCAAAATTGGCCAAGAATCAGGCCTGAGATATGCTAGCAACATCATTGCGACGTCCACCCTACTGAGCCAAAAGCGCAAATCCAAAGAGGTCGGGTTGGAAGACGTACAGCGAAGCTTTCACCTTTTCCTTGACCCACCTAGAAGTGTCAAGTTTGTGAATGAGTTTGAGAAGCGGTTTATTGGTGAAGAGGGAGATGTTACCTTCTCCTATGCCAATGGCGATGCTATGGAGATTTCTTAAGGTTCCTACTCTTTTAACGGCTTGTATTCCTTGCGTTTTTCGTCTTTGCTGTTTTCCGTTGGGCTTGCGATTTATGGTTGATTTCGGAGTGCAGGATGCTAGAACAAAAATATCATGGCTTTTGTATATTAATAGGATGGTGTAGTGCAATATTTCCCACGAGTCAAAGCTTATTGAATAATATAGGAACCTACTTCGAAACACTGGCATAGAAAAAAACCTGGCTGTAGATGTTAAGCTTCGTAAATTCGTCCCCAATTACTGTACACACAAGGCTTGTCTTGGCTTATCTTGGCTTGTCAAAAATATAATAGTACAATTTTCGCAAAATAATCAATAAAACAATCAGGATATCACGTAAAATTTGCTGTCGGGCTCCACCCTCCAGTCGTGCCAACTTTCCGGAATTCAACCCCTTCTCCAAAATACCCAGCCGCATGCCACGATTCCATCATGGACCCATCGTAAGGGCCATGGGCCTCTCCTCCATCGCGAGAATCGGACCAGCGATATTCCCACAATGGAGGTGCACCCGCCTCTGCTCTTGATTCCGACGTAACGTCATCTGCGGGCGCGAAATCAACCCAGTCTTCCCCTGTTTCCCGCTTGTATTGCCGCATCAAAAGCTCTCGTTCCGCGTCGTAGATCTCCGTCTGGCCGCGACTGAGTAGGATATCTGCAGCGCCGGTAATGTCTTCAATAACACGCTTGCGGGCTGTTTCAGCTGGATCGTCTTCGCCCATCTCCTCATCTTCCGTGCCGTTCTTGCTGCTCTTATGCCAGTTTTTATGTTTATTTTGCCACTTAGGCTTGTGTTTGATACCTTTTCCAAGTCTTGCGAGGGATTCCAAGATAGTCTCTCCCCGCTCCATGTTTCTGATTAACGTGCCCAAGATATCCGCTGTGAGGATGCTGTCCTGCTCAAGTTGAATCTTTCGTCGTTCCTCCTCCCTCTTCTCCGCGGCTTCCCTAGCCTTTCGCATGTCCTTTCTAGAAACTCCTTCCAGCCAGGCATCGTGGATGGCATCTGGATCTGTAGCTTTACGAACAAAGTTTCCGGCCTCGTCGAAACGTCCCTCCTCTTGCTCCGCGCGCATATTGAAGGCATCTAATAGAGGCACGTGCGTCTTTTTCCCCCCAGCCCCTAGCTCTTCATCCACGTCTGGGCCAACCCTGGCTCTCTCTCGTTCGTCAACGTCGCTCTCGCTCTCTTCTTCCTCGGCTCGCGCCACTTGTTTCCCTTTAACGCGACCATCGAGATCCAGCGTAACCGTGCCTCCAGCGCGAGAATCATCTATCTGGCCCTCAATCTCATCATCCTGTAAGAATCGGACTTGCTTCTTTTTACCCGTAGTTGTAGCGTCGTCTGCCCCATCGGCGGTAAAGTCGTCCTCCAGCTCCGCGAACATATCATCCGTGTCCCCCGCGGCATTTTTTTTATTAGCTCTGATTTTAGCTTCTACGCGCGCATCGAATCCCTCATTGTCGCTGTCAGAATCATAGCCCTCAATGTTAACTGCGTTTCGCCGCACTCGCTGTCCTCGATGGCCAATCTCGTCGGCGTCCAAGACCGCGTCTTCCTCTAAGGCGTCTGGGGCTAACGCGGATGGGTTCCGTATATCAAATCGAAGTTTTTTGGACGATGTGGGCTCGTCCGCATCAGAATCTGCCTCACTGTGGTGTTTGCGGGCAAAGTCTTCCCCAGTCCGCTTTGGTCGACCGGGGATCGATGTTGCCATTGCGCTTAGCTGGCTAACAAACAGCGAATGGAGCTATTAATAGAGGCGATATTTGGTTCAGCGCGTCAACGGAGACTGAACTAACCGCGGTCCAGGTCGCAATATATATTATATTCCAGACATCTGCCTATTTGTAAATTTCCCTTTCTCTCAAGGTGCATTGTAGACATAGCTGGTATCACCCTAGATGCGCGAGGTGAGGTGAGGGCGCTGGCCGGAATAACATACCTCCGCCGCTGTCCACGTTGCGTCACCGAAGCGTGTGCTGAGTCAGTTGGCGGCGGCAGCTGTCAATCTTTCTACGTCCTGATGTTGGGTTGTAGCCTGCATTTAGCATTAACATTGTCAACATCAAACAAGCTCTACAAAGTTGCTGGCGGCATTTTTATGATATTCTCTCCTATTCCTATTAAAATTTCATTTCTTCCCTTTCCCCTGCTATCCGAGGCCTCCTCTTGAACCCCCAGCGAGTTTACCTACCTCAGCGCCAATCTATACCTACTTTTCAGGCTAGGTCCATGGTCAACATAGAAGATAGTAATACGTTCCATTTTCAGGTGTCTATAAAGGGCTGTCGATACTTTTTTTAGCATCCATGGTAGGCTTGCTGTCTGGCTTCTTCCAGTCCAGTTTTTATTCGCGAAGAGCTAACCCCCCAAACACAACAGTTTCAGGGGGGCTTTTACGAGGGGGAGGACCCGATGGACGGAGTTCTACATCCGTCCATGATGCGACATCCGGGACACGCAGCTAGACGGTTTGATGAGTTTTATAGATGCTATCCTGTGGCCATGCTCCCTGGACCAGAACGAGAAAATGTCAACCACGGCGGAAAAGTTATCATGCCACCCAGTGCGCTCGACAAGCTTACACGGCTTCACATCACTTATCCTATGCTATTCGAGCTACACAATCGGGTGAAAGACCGGACGACGCATGCTGGTGTGCTGGAGTTTATTGCTGAAGAGGGGAAGATATATCTGCCGTTTTGGGTATTCTTAGCCCTTCTTGAGCTTTTAGTCTTGTAAATGTAGAATATCTGCAGTTTGCTAATCGTATGCTCTACAAATTACTAGGTTATGCAAACACTCCTTCTCGAGCCTGGAGATCTCTTGCAAATAAAGTCAACGGACCTTCCCCCAGGTCAATACATCAAATTGCAGGCCCAGTCAACGTCGTTCCTCGATATTAGCGACCCCAAGGCCGTTCTAGAAAATGCATTCCGCAACTTCTCTTGTCTTTCAAAAGGCGACGTTTTTACCTTCTCATATAATGACCAGATATATGAAATGGCGGTACTCGAAACGAAACCGCAGCACTCTAAGAATGCTATTTCGGTATTGGAAACAGATCTCGAAGTAGACTTTGCCGCGCCTGTCGGATACGAAGAACCGAAACGTGTCAGCGGCACCAGCACACCACAGAGTGCAGCTAGTGGGGGTCTTCCGGCTGGTGGGATGCTGCATTCTTACGGTACAATGGCGCAGTCGATAAATTACTCTGCCATTGCCCCTGAGTCAACGGACGCGGCGAAGGGAGCTAAAGCTGTATCGTCCAACTTCCTCCTCGGTGGGCAACGATTGAACGCTAAAAAGGGAAGCAAAGGGCCAACTCCAAAGGCGTCCACTCCAGTATCTGGCACATCTTCAAATACTCCACAGCTTCCGCCGCCGAATTCAAGGACGAATGGGCCCCAGCCACTCCGTTTACAGCCGGGTAAGCTGTTTTTCGGCTATACCCTCAAACCGGTGAAGAAACGAGACGTCAAGGAGAAAGTGGAAGATGGGCAGCCGAAATTTAAGGGCGCCGGTCAAACATTGCGTGGAGGCACCAAAAGAAAAGGAGCTGGTATTGAAGGCACGGCAACTCCTGCGTCTGGCAGCGATAATGAGAGCAAGGGGAAATCGAGTAATGGTGATCCTAAAGGACAAGGCCCGGGTCGAACGCTGGGGGGAAGTAAACCTGATCGCCCGATCTAGGTTGAATTCTTTTTTTTTGCTTCTTTTAGTACAGCTACATGAGGTAATGGGACAACCAGCGATTTCTATTAGTTTCCCCTATTTATAGTTCTAGCTACTTGGGAGTCGAAATGTTTGGGCTAGCCCATGGTTATGGTGGTCATGTAACCGGGAGCTAAAATGCATGTATCTAGACGAATGGAACCAGGTCGCTATTTCGTGTCTTCATTCCTGGTTCGCGTTGGACTTCGGGCCAATGGCTGCCATTTATAGGCCATACCCGGCCATCGCACAGTTTAATAGAAATGTGTCTTATCAGATACATAATTATGGCTTAGAATGTTCCCGTCCCGGGATGGGGGTTTTGTTCTTACGACATCTATCCCTGTTCATTAGGTACCAACATCATAGGCATGGAGGTCACTGGGGGGATATTGTGTCTCTTGAAGTTAATTTTTTGTGGCGCAACTAGTGATAATTGTAAACTAGGGTACTAGTAAATAAGACTCGACACGGTCCACTGCGGGGAAATTCCAGGGTTCTTGCTGGTAGCATAAACTGAACTGTCATGGAGGCGTTGAATAATAAATATCATTAAGGAAACACGAAAGAAGTATCAACAAGAGCAACAAACAATTGTGCTAAGCCCCGATGTAACATCATTCAACCCATAACAATTGCAAAGCTTTCACGCAACTTCAGTCATCAGTGAAACCCAGCTGACAAACTCTCTTCACTGCGCTCAGCAACAGAAGAACCAAACAGCGTATCCCATACTCCTGCTTATGTGCGAAATGCTGCGAAATGCTGCTCGCTGCTCTGGCGAGGACAGAGGCGTGAGATAAGCCGGAGGCAAATAAGAGGCTGAAAATAAGCTGGAGGATTCCGATTCCTTGTACGGAGTACGGAGTACGGAGTACGGAGTACGGAGTATTCACCAGGAAAATGTAATAAATAAATAAAATAAAGTCCAACCTGTCGGATTGGCAAGCTACATGTAAATATATATAACTCTATACTCCGTACCGCCGCTGCTACAATAACTTGGACGAATATCTATAAAGGCACTTTCAAAAATTATTGTACCCACCATCACCCATATGTTCGCGTGCTATAAACATTTGACTGCAGGGATAATTTAATTATTTAGTTAGCTTCGAACCTTAGTTCCGATCTTCCTCGGCAGTCACCCTGAAGTTACTTGAAACTGTCAGCATCCTCCTGCGTACACCCACGATCATACGGCGGGCGGCCTACTGCGGATGCTTCCAACTTCTACGCTGTATCTCCGTCACCTTACCTTATGGCACGTCCATGGGTGAATCTCTGCACTATATCTAGTTCTCTCTCGTAGCATAGATTGCTATTCAATCAAGTTTCTCTATGTTTTCCACTCCTGACAGAAACGTGCTTCCAAACTTCGAAAAGCTATCCTATATATCGCAAACCAGCTAGTGCTGAAACTTAACACTTTTAACGAAATAATTGCATAGACAGAAGCAATTATTATCATGGGCTCAACAACAGAAGGCCCCGAAGACCCCTTCGCCTCGTTTACCAAATTGTCACCGATAATATACTTACGCAACAAACCGACATCGTCGTCCCCATCCCCCGAATCGCCAACTATATGCCTCCTATTCTGGATGGACGCCGCACCCCGCCACACTGCAAAATTCGTCAATGAATACATTAAAGTCCTCCCGAACGCGCGTATCATCTGTATGAGAACACTCTCCACAGATCTGCTTTTCAAAAGTTCCAGTCCGCGTGTCGCCCCGTTTGTCACCGCACTGCGCGCCTCGGATGGGCCCATGCACTTCCACGTTTTCTCGAATGGCGGAATGTTCTCCTTATATCATGTCGCTACCGAGTATCGTAGATCCACTGGGAATCCTCTCCCTGTCAAATCTCTGCTTTTCGACAGTGCCCCTGGACGAAACGATCTCGTTCGCACCGTGAGGGCGTTCTCGTACGCGCTGCCAAAATTTTTTATCTTCCGGATGGTGGGGCTGAGCGTTATTTGGACTGTGATACTATCTCATTGGCTGTTTTCTAAGCTCAGGGGAAAACCTGATGGGCTTGAAATTGCAAAGAATGGGTTGAATGACCCGGAGCTAATTGATGTCGGAGCGAAAAGATGTTATATGTATTCTAAAAGTGATGAACTTGTTCACTGGAAACATGTGGAGGAGCATATGGCTCAGGCAAAGGCGAGGGGTTGGCAGGTTGCAGCCGAAATATTTAATGCTCCACATGTGGGGCAGATGAGGTCTGACCCTGAACGATATTGGAAACTGGTATGGGGACTTATGTTGCGAGATAATATAGACAAGGCGTTAATGGACAGCCATACGCTGGCGTCGTCATAATGATACTGTCTTCTGGGTACGACAAGGAGTTTAGCTTCCCAAATTTAAGCATGGTTTCATTCAAAATATATCGAATCTCTAAAGTACTACTATATTCTGGAACATATTCTAGAAACTCACGTCCCGGCTACAAGCCTGTCAAAATAGATAGGTAGTTCACCTATAAGACAAACTAAGAACCCCTCAGACTAGACAGTATCGTCATACTGAGCATATTCCGCGACTCTACTAGAATAGCACACCGCATCTTGGAACTCTTCTGCTGGACTAGCCGCCGCATTCTCCAATCCCCTTAGGTAATCATTATTTGCATCGTAATCGATTTTGAGGCTGCCCCCCTCAGCGAAGGGGTTCTCACTTTTCGCGCCTGGAGTTGGTGTACCATTTGCCAGAGCCTTTGCAAACGGAATACTGCCGCCATTGTCGCGTTTGATGAAACAATCGGACCCTTCATCGATCAGGATAGCGTCGAAAATGCTGTTCTCGGCTTTCACTTTGCCAGATTTAGTCGGGGTTAAAGGTGTCTGCATGCGACGGTTCTTAGCAGTGGAACTCGGTTTGCTAACACGGCCACTGCCAGGCGTGTGGCGAACGGGAGTTCGAGAAGTAGCCAGCCCCGGGTTGTCCTGACGCATGCTCTGAGCAATTTTGCGGTATTCACGGAAACGACCCTGCATGGAGTCGTAGGTGGCACCTTGGCCAAAGTGAACTGCCATGGTTGTGTAATCCGGCTAATGTGTGTATTTTGATTAGTATGACATATATAATTGGGAGGAAATATGATTGCGGAATATAAATCGTACCGTAAATCCTGGATGAGCTGCCAGTAGTGCACCGATAATACGCTCGATTGCCTTCTTATCCCAATTTATACCCATTTCGTCGAGCCTGATAAGCAGCTGCAGTAGTTTTTCTACAATTAGTTCAAGCGTGCGTGGAAAATACAGATGACACAAACAATATACAGCCATACCTGAGAGAACAGAGTTGACGTGTTGCTGTAAACAACAGAGGGATAGATGGGATGTCCAGGAAAATAAAAAGATAACTAAGAAAGTAATAAGAAATTACTTTTATGCACAGTGCCTGTGATGAATTGAAACCCTGGCAACAGAAATGACTTGTAATATGAGAGAAGACTGAGTGCAAATAGAAGGGGCCAAGAGGGAATGAAGTTATATATGTTGTACCTGGCTAGGATCGGAGAGTGAGTGTTGCGGGGTTAAAGGGAGGTGAATGGTGACCATGTGTTATAGAAGCTATAGAATACGCCACGCAACAGACTGACATATGAGATTGGTTTCTGTAAAGATTGCCGTTCCATAGTTGAGCAAATGATTTTTTGTATGTTTTTTCTAGCCCATGTAGGTTCTTGGGCCGGAATCATTGCAGAAGCAGTACGACTCATTTGCATACATGTTTATGGGAAATCTCCCTAGAGCTTCCCAGAGCCTGATACAATGATGGCAAAAGCCTACAATTGGGTAGTGATGTGGAATAGAACATGTAGTAAATTCATCGCAGCTAGTATTGCGAGCTTCAGAAAGGATGATAGGCATTCAACAGCCTGGCATTGCGAAAGCTGTAGGTTGACTCGTCGGCGCCGTGTACTTCGTGCAATTGTGCCTGGACAATACACTAACAATGCAAGAATTGAATCTCAGATACAATGCCCAGTCAGACTGCACGCGTAGTGGGCAGTTCTGTCAAATCTAGCAGGTCCCATGTTGTCTGGCGTCTCAGTTTATGCAAGACCATGCTCACCGAAAGTTATATCGTACGCTTGCGTACCTACAAAAACTCCCCATAAATATCAACTAAGGTAGTAAATCGACAAGCAGCCAATAAATATCCCGTAAACGTTTTTGAGATATGTGAAGCCAACGGACCTTGTCAGGCAAACAAGGCTTCCGAGGAACGGGAACGGAGCAGGTGAGGGGTGAAAGACGCATGGGATCAACATAGAGGACATGATGTAAAAAAGGGAGAAGACAATCTCGCAGGATACGCTTGCCCTCATGTTTGAACCAGTGCCATTGTCGCCCAGAATTCGAAATTGGGTTGGCTTCTGGTGATCGAACTGGCGGGATCAATTCCTGTAATGTGAGGCGCCAGAGTAAGAATCATTCATTCGCTCCTGCTGCACACCGCTTCAATTTTAATCAGACCGAAGAGATCGATGTGACAGAGTCTAGCTCCCTTGCATAAAACAAGCTCTACACCCTGCATAGGTAGAAGCACACCATGGCAGAAGAAAGACTACAGTGTTTTGCTGGAGGTTGGTAGGGAGTTGAAGTAAGGTTTGCCAAGGCGACGTAAGCGATAAATAAGAATGTGGGTCCATCCATATTTTCGTGTGGGGATCGAGGAACTTCCCCTGAGCTTCCAAACTGTGACAGAGCCGCATCGCAGCGCATGCATGCCAATGTCAAGGCCAGCAAAATGAGACGGCCTAACAAGAGCCATTATTCGTATTCCTAAAGATTTCGGTTTAACAACCTGCCGGGTCTTTTGTTCAAAGCAAACACTGATTATTGGATGTACGCTGCACTCCGTAGTTGATACCCCCTCATCATGTTTTGGATGGCATATATGTGTTCGACCCAAGCCTTTTTGAGATAATGAGAACTCCTATGAAAATATTTAGGCAGCCAACGAATGCTACACTCAGTTTCTATTTCTCTTCAATTCTCTTATTTGTGCCCTTCAACCTACTTTGATCTCTCACTGTAGTCTTTCTCCTCCGCTGTTACGCTTACAAGAACAGCAACACATCAAGTTCAATTCACCCACGAGACTTCTCTCTCAGTTCCCATCTCTAAGCTCCCTCAAGCTACACTTCTGTTTACTTTAACATCATTTCACTTTCTCTTTCCTTCTCTCTTTCCTCTCAACTTTCTTCCTTCTTTACCTTACTTAGGCTCCAATCTCTCTTCCGTCCCTTAGCCTTTACATTACATACCTCTACTGCCACAGTACTCAGCTCACTTTCAGAGCCAAGAAATCTTTATCTCACTTCTCCTCTCTACTTTCTACAACAGCTTCACTCTGGGTTTGATCCGTCTGCTTTTATACGAAGCTTTCAAACATTTACATATCATTCAACCTCTTCCACGTTACAAAATGCCGGTTAAGTGGACTCCAGAGATGGATCAGCAAGTAAGTATTATTTGTTCACATCATCATAACTCCTCTCCAAAATATTTATTGCACTGATTTATATACCCACTCTTTCAAGACTATTTCATCTTTAATGACACTTTGCAACTTTTGCTGACTTCTAACGCCAGCTTCTTCTGAAAATTCTGGAGACTCATGAGCTAAGTGTAGATACCAAGAAAGTATCCCAAGCATGGCGTATGAGCTGCCCACTTAATCTATCTGTTTTGGTTTTACTTTCTAATTCCAGACAGCTGGCGACGATCCGAACGCAAAGCCAACTCCTCGGGCAATTACTGAGCGTTTAGCCAAAATCAAGGCCCAGATCAAGAATGGCAACGGCCCAACTCCGACCTCCACTCCGAAAAAGCTAGCCACTCCCACCTCCCGTAAACGTACCTCCGCAAAACGTAAGCACGGAGATGTTATTAATGCTTCGGCCGGCACAGAAAATATCAAAACTGAGGCGTTCATTTCTCCAACTTCCAATGTCAACAATATTAAGCACGAATATACCGATTTTTCCGACTCCTCAATTGATGGAATGGCGGTTTCTATGACTATGCGCACCCCGTCTAAGCGTGCGAGAGTTGCCCCGCCTCTCCCAGCTGGCATGATTACTTACAATGAAGATACAGATGACGATGTTCAGTACGAAAGCAGTGCTAGTGATTTCATTCATCCTGCGAAGATCGAGGTCGACAATGGTTACGGTAACGTTCATGTTCACGACGACGAGGCCGTTGGTGCCGCAGATTATGCTTAGATCCATGACTTTTATTTGATGTGTCGGGGCCGGAATTGGGGTCTGGCGAATATCTGTTTACTGATTTTCTAACCTCTACTTCCTTGCTCAAAATGGGGTTCATGATTTGCTTTTCTTCCTATGATTTCTTTTGTTTCTTTCATCTTTTTCTTTTTCATCTTTTCTTTTTCTTCCGGTTAATAAGGATGCCGTCTTGACTCAGGGGGAGCATTGTGGTTCTAGTTAGGTTTCAACGAAATGGGAAACTTTTGTTATCCTGGCCCTGGATATAACTTTTCGTCGATACTATACAACGTGAAATGATTTTACTGGAATTCAATTTATGCACTGCGTCTATATATGAGCCTGCCTACTTGTAAATAACAGCTGATCAAGTATAGAGATCGTGGGCATTTAAGACTAGACTTCATACAACCGGGAATTGGAAAACGCTATACTTCGCCAACACCTCTCTAGAATACTAATATCTGTTAGACAAAATAGCGAGGTAGAGAATCAGAGGCAAATTATTTGATATATTTGCCCAATTCGATATCTGCTCAGGATTGTATTGTGCTCATCGTAACTACTGTACTGTACACCCCTTTTTTAGCCCCCACGACGGCCCGACCTACTCTAGAACGGGCACATTCCCTAGGTACATGGGCTGTACATTGCCATTTTCACACATACAAGTCCAGTCTTCACACATACAAGCCCAGTCGACAACATCTCCAACAAAGCCTCTTTCCGTGCGGCTAGCACTAGCAGGATACTCAGCCGTAACTACCGAATTTATTCACAATCGCCCCCAAGTCCATTAAATTTCTTAACTTCAGCTCCGTTCGAGATCTCAGCTTTGACTTTCTTTACCAGAGAGTCATCAACGTGGTGGTCATTTTCATCGTCATATATTGTACTCTTTCGTTTCTTGCCTCCAGCCCTCGCGCTCGCCGGGGTCTGTTTTTTGGGAGTAGATTTTGCACTCTTCACTGGAGTAGAGGGCCCAGAGTCTCCGGTCTCTTCATTGGGGGTGCCCTTTTGCATTGCAAAAATATGCTCCTTGATTGCTCTAGGAGTACACCCTGTTACAATGTTAGTTAGCAGGAACAGATAATATAGTCATTTATTCTCACGATTCGTTCCCTTTCGTGCTTGGCTAAGGTAACTATGGTACATGGTAATAGACCTACCCATAAATTCTGCGAGCTCTTCATGATCTTTCTTCCCCAGTTTTGCGTTCTTGATGATTTGTTTTAGAAGCTGTAGCCAATGTAAGTAAGCAACAGCCTTACAAACAGATCCATGTGAGAAGAAGAAGAAGAAGAAGAATAAGAAGAGAAGCCTGACAGGAAAAACCTGCACATTCAAATATTTTTAATGTAATATACATACCTTTGCTTCCGTTGCGTTGTCCCACTTCATCTTCACAGGTACCTTCACAGGCGTCGTCACAGGGGCTTTCAGATCCATCTTCACAGTTCAGCTAAAGGCAAAAGATTGGAAGATTGTAACTTGAAAAGTTGATTAAGATATATCGACGGCCTTCGCAGAGAGCAACAATGTAGACAAGAAGTACAGACTTTGTTGGAAAAGTGGAAGAGAAACTGATGCACTCAAGGATCTTAGATGTAAATAGTTTCAGAGGCCTAAAGAGGGGAAATAACACACTGTATTCACTGCCCCTTTTCCTCTGTGGCAAAAAACATAGGCGCTTTCTATTCTACTACCCCAATTGAATACTTAATAAACACACTAGATATGGAATTAAAGTAAATTTGATTTTCATATTAGGTCTTCCACGCTGATAGCTAGGGTGCTACATACACCAACCCCTATTCCACAGAGATTCCTTAAACTCTGCCACAAACTTCATATCAACTATGTTAAGGTTAAGAACAGTAAAAGAAACCACGAGCAATATATCTACACTGAAGGGGCGTTGTAGCGGATTGACCCGTAACTCTTAGAATTACACGTAGTCGTCTACTCTCGCATCAACTGTTTCCAACTTGATCTTTCCCAACTTTCCAGGCTTCAATCTCTTCGTTGGAGAGCCATAGGTCGAATCTTCATCCTCATCATCGTCGTCAGCTGGTACCTTCCGCTTTTTTGTTCCTATAGGGCTTGAACCGGGGGTTCCATTTGTCGCCATGCGGTTAGTCGGTGTACTGGCTTTTCCGCTCGGAGCCTTCTCGTTCTGCTCTGGAGTGGGTGGAGGAGATGCTTCGGAAGCATCCTTGGGGCCGTTCCCCTGAAGCCTTTGAATACGCTTCTGGATAGCAATCGCGGTGCATCCTAGGGAACCATTAATATAGGTTTATCTAACCAAGTATTCATAGCTCCCGAATAGATTTATTTCTTTCCTTGCAGTACAAAAAGAAAAGGGCAGCTCTCAGACGCAACTTGACAGGGTTTTTTCTCCACTTACCATTACCCATGTATGCCGCCAATTCTTTGTGACCTTGCTTTCCAAGTTTAGCGTACTTGAGGATTCCCCTCAGGAGCTTAAAGAATGTTAGTTATATTATCTCGAAATGCTTCAATTGCAGCTCTTGTCGCTCCACACACACACACACACCTTCGCATCTGTAGGGGCATTCCAAGTCATCCGCATTTTGGCAAATGAATTTAAAGGCGCAGCTTTTCGGGATTTATATTTGAAGTGAGGGTCAAAGTTTTGATCTTGAAGAAAGAACAGGAAGAATTTCGAACCGGTGTGATCTGTCTTGGTAGAATGATGATAGAAGAGAGTGGGTAAAGAGCCTGGCTGCAGAAACAGAAGCATGTAAGTGTAAGTGCGGATGAAGGATCCGAAGTGTTTGTTGCCTGAAGCCAGAAGAAGGGCATAACTATAACACTTCATTCACTTTCGAAGGGAGATCTTCCCCTTTGGCTATAGGAGAGTGGACGGGATAAGCCCCCTCCATCCACCAAATGTGGAACCATTGGCATCGGGTATTCACAAAAGACACAAAAAGGGAGAGACACAGCTTTACATTTCGATCATTTGGAAGAAATCTGCTTGTGGCATGAGGATCCCCGCAATGCACTGGCTGCAGGGAGGGAGATATGATGTATGTAACTTGTATTTAGCTCGTCCATGTGCAGGAAATGGCATTCAAATTTCCGGCAAATAATAAAAGCAAAACTTTGGCCAATAACATTGTGCATCCTTAAGTGGGTGATGATGGAGAATAAAATATATCATCTGCAACTAAACCAACTCATTTTTCATAACGCTGCAATGGAGCAGTCGGTGAGCCAGAAGTTAGAAGTCGGAGTTTGAAGCCCTAAGTTATTCATTTCTTTTTCCGTTCCTGGCACATTGGCCAAGGTTTCAACTTGCGAGGTTCCAACGGCTCGGGAAAGGCGCCGACTATGACAGTCCATAGTAATCGTTATCTTTCGGCCACTTCATGCATCTGCAAAGGATGCTTTTGGATATGTCCAAAAGTTTCAAATAAATGTTTGCCTTGAGCGGGGTACCTATTTAACTGCTTTCTTCGTCGCGAACAGCCCTTCCCATGGCTCGGGGTAGGATCTACTGCTTGATGCCAGCCTTCGACCTTGCATATATAATATGCACATGGAAATTTCGGATCTCGTTCCTCAAGTACGACATGCGACATGCGACATTGTGATATCATTTATGGTGTCAGTCATCTAGCCTTTTTTTCTATACTATTGCTTATGCACGGAGAACGTGAATTTGAAATCCGCAAAATGTTAGTATTAGCACAGGATTTTAAGTCCTGCCGGCTAGCTAACTACAGATACCGTCGTGCCACATTTTCTTCCCTGTAAAGTTTAACCGCAAGTTTGAATAGGTGACATGCATGGGTCTCGAGAAACTGAACCAGCTACCAAGTGCCCCAAACAAACTTATCGGGGATTCAAGCAAGGGGGGAAACCATATCTCCAACAGAATTCTGAAAGCATGATCTTCACTGCCAAATGTAAGTACTGCCCTGTCTCAAACCACACAGAAGAAAAAACAAGCTGCGCAAGTGTAGTCGAGTTATTTAGGTAAAACAAAAAAAGATATCATAGGAGCAAAAAGTTGAAAATGTCGGTTCTAGTTATCACCTGCCTCATCCAATTCGCAATCGCCACTTATATGGCTAATTCAAGCCGGCTCTGGACAAATATTAGACACTTGTTGGGTGCGGGAAGCAAAGAAGAAAGAGAACTGCTTACTGGAAGGATGAAATACAAGCATGAGAAGAATAAACATCACACCACGCTCTATGCCTCATCGTTGGCTGAAATATCCTCTTTAACATCGGTGTCAGAGTTGGAGCCATTGAGTTCAGCCTTCGGTTCTTTGGCCTTTGGCTTGCGCCCGCGTGGTTTTTTGGTTGGAGTTTCATCTGCCCCATTCGTTGATCCGTTCGCCTTGCGTTTGGCTTTGTTTGAGGTCATAGGTGTGGTAGTGGTAACTGGTGAACCTTCCCCCAGGGCTTCAGTTTTGAGCTTTCGGAATTTTTGGCTGCTGATCTATCAGTACTGCTTGATAGAGGAACTGGCGTGCTAACCAAGCCCAAGTAATAGCAATATTAAACATATGGGGGGCCTGGTGAAGTAGTCTAAAAACCCGAAACATAAAGTTATGGAAATATCACCATATCAACATACCGACAAGCCTCAGCAGTGAAACCATATCCCATAGCAGTAGCAACACGATCCCAGTTGGGCTTCGCGACAGGGTCAATGACATTGAGGAGAAGAGCGCGATCAGCGGCAGCATCCCAGGTAACCATTTTGATAATGGGTTGATTGGAAGGGTCAAGCAGTTTTTTCTCGGAAAAGGCGTGGGAAGATTAGGGGGAGGTTGCGTAGATGATTGAAAAATGTGATCAAGGGTATGTAGAGCAGAAGTTGGGAGAGATTTTTGAGATCTGAGAGATGAAAGAACTTGGATGTCAGAGAACACAATTTATAAAGAATAAACTGATATCTGGATGTATAAGTAGATAGAGTGTTTCTATAGTGAATGAAGAATACTGTTGAAACAAGCAACACAAACAACTGTGGTTGAGAAACAACGCATAGAAGTAGAAAGAATATTAAATCAAAGCACTGTATGAACACAGAAATATTGAGACATTCTGACAGCTATGATTCTAGGCAGAACAAGTAGAATTATTTAATATCATGCATTCTCTCTCTTTCTCTTCCTCATCAGTCAAGGCTCTAACAGGTAACTAGGTAATAAAATGAAATGAAATATGCTACATGAAAATAGAAAGGTACATACATTAAATGTGCAAGTCACAAAAACAAAGATGTTTAAAAAGAATATATAAAAAAAAAGGTCGCTATGCTAAATAAAGTCAAAAAGATGGCAGGCTTCGGGAAAAAATTCAATATATTTCTCCAAGTAGAAAGTAAAGTTCAAGCTGCAAGAAGAAACATAAACATCGAGCAAGGGGGAATGGGAAATGGGGGGAGGAGTTGGGAAAAGATGTCGACATGAGCATAAAATACCTAGCTGCATGGATGCATGAATGGGACAGAGTCCTTGTTAAGGGCGTGGGTGTGGGCGTGAGCGTTTTTGTATATATTGAATCTTTGAAAAAAATGTCAAGGTGCCAAGGGGAGGTTGCAAAGGGAGGCGCGGAAAAGGCTATACAAAAAAGCAGAACTGACTGGAATTAAAGCAGATTATGGTTAGATGATTAGATGTGAAAAGAGCGGGGGCCAGGAAAGCAGAAAGGAATATGTAGAAACGAACTATATAAAGAAAGAGAGGAAGAATAGAAAGAAAGGTGTTTGTTTAAATATTTCTTTCCACCAACACAAAGAATAAAATAAAAATAATAATAAACTGCTTCTTCGACGGGTGCTCATCTGTTTTTAGAAGGTGAAAGAAGAAAAAAAATAGATATTCGCCATGGAAATGAAAATAGAAAGGGGGGAAAAAAAAGTAAAAAAGATATACGAATGCAAAACATGAAAATAAAAGGCAGATATAACAAAAATTGGGATAGGACGGGAAGGGAGGAAGTAAAAATGGAAGGAAGAAAAAAGAAAACAGAGTAACGCCGGGGTGTGTGTGTTTTGAAGGGGTTCGATGAAAAGTTGGAAGTTATAGTAAAAAAATAAACAAATAAAATCGAAAATCGAAAACTCCACAACCAATCCAAACCAAACCAAGCGCATTTCATTTCCATCCCATGCTCACCCATTCATTTATTTCTTTCTTGTCCCACTTCAATCTAACCTAATAAATAAAAATTAATAAACCAACCCCTCTAAAATACCATATACCAATATATCATCACCACCACTTCCCAGTTTTTTACCGCTTATACTTCTCCATAACTCCTGCAAGCTCCACAGCAACGTCCTCCTTCTTAACCCTCACAACCCACTGCTCCGGCTTCGGCTCCCTCGGCACAAGAAACTGCACCGCACTCCCAGTACTCTTGTAACTAACCGCCGCCACAAGATTAGCATTAAGCAGGACCCGCCCGCTCGGATCCGCGCGCACCAACACCCGCGCCCGCCCCGTCGTCTTATGCTTCAGGATTCGCAACAGTCCCACACCTTGCAGCTGCCATTGCGGCTTTGGATCCTCGGAGCCCGGTACCACTGTCAACTTCATGGTCTTGGCGCGGGTCTCGAAGACTTCGTCTTCGTCCTCTTCGCCGGTGCCCCCGCGGACGAGGTCTACTTGCGGGAGGTCTTCAGTGGCTTCTTCGGATTCATCGGCGCCTGTGTCGGAGAGGTTGGGGGTTGTGGCGCGGCTGACGTCGGCGGATGTGCCGGCGGAGAATGGGAAGGGGGAGAGTTGGGAGCTGCCGTTTGGTAGGAGGGAGCTAGTCGCCTTTGGGAAAAGGCTGGAGGTGGAGGTGGCAATGGCGGGAGCGGTCGGTGTAGAGGTACCTGTGCTACTGGCAAAGATACTGGGGGGCGATTTCGCATCTAAACCCTCCGGACTGGGGTTCATAGGAGATAGAGATCTAGGGGATTTGAAATCGAACCCGTTTGAGAACTGCGGGGTGCCAATGGACGCGGGTGAATTAAACGAAGTGAACTTAGATCCAGTAAATAATGATGAAACATTCGAATCTTTCTCTCCAGGGCTTGGCGCCGCGAGCTTGTCCTCCGCCTCCAGTGGCTCCTGACGCACTGGTTTACCACTCTGATCTAGCTCCACTCGCTCGAATAGACTGCGCCCACCATTGCTCGTAGCTGGTGGTGTCGGGGAAGAATCAGACTCCTCTTCTCCTTCCCCATCCTCTTCACCTGCCGATGCATTGCTCTCAGTATCGTGCTCGCTCTCCGAACCCTGCGATGAAGCAGAAGTAGTAGCCGTACCCTCAGCACTATCCTGCGCGGAAGAGACAGATGAAAACGGCGCCGTGAAATCCAACGGACTATTGCCCCTTTGCGACTGGGACACAAATGACGTCGCAAACATCGTCACGGTATCAGAAGCAGCATTCGGACTAGAAGAACCAGCATCACCATTCTCATTTTTCTTCTTCTCGCTGTTAATAGATTTTTGAGATAGACTCGCACCGGCCATAGTTTCACCAGCGGACTTGGATATTTTGCCCTTGCCAGCTTCGCTACGGCTGCTAGCGTCGCCTTCAATGTCAGTCACCATGCGCTTTCCGAAGGGAGAAGCAGTTGAAGAAAAAATTGCACTTGCACTTGCACTTGTAGATTTCTCGCCAGATGATGAACTCCCGCCATCCACATCAGCGAGAGATGAAGAGAACGACGACGCAGCATCCGTTTCATGTTGAGCCGTGGAAGTAATTCCTCCCTTGACTCTCTTACGTGAGAAATCTTCTGCAACGCGCCCATCTTCTTGAACTGCTTTGCGCTTCTTTCCTGATTTGGGAAGCACCGCCAATCCCGTCGGAGCGCCGATATTCTGCCGCACTTTCACGTAGAATTCGATCAAGGAGTCAATCTCACCAGACTCGGGATCCGCCTCTGCGACGCTCTTCTTGAAAGAATTATTCAATGCGATCAAACGCCACTCGGTGTCGAATTCCGCTCGCTCGTCGTTGTTGAGTTCTCGTGGGATGGCTGGTGGGCCGTATGAGGCAAGTCGAGACTTGGGAATTAAAGGTTCTCTCCTCTTCGTAGGAGATAGTGATTTCGCTGGAGCTGCATCCATCGCCCTGGTGGTCCCGCCTTCACCATTTGAAATTCCAGCAAAGGAAGGTTTTGGAGTCGTGGTTGGTGTGAAGCTTTGGCTGAGAGTAGTTGAGGCTGCAGGAGGTGTTGATGGGGCCTTTTCTGGGGCGGTTGAGCTTTTAAACAGGGAAGATGACGCAGTGGATCCAAATAAATTACTAGTTGGTTGTTGGGTTTGAGACAAAGATGCAAACGGATTGCTGGAACTGCTTGGCGTGGAATCAGTTGTGGTCTTTGTTTGAAACAGGCCTGTAGCACTCTGGGCGCCTTCCTTTGTTTTCTCCTCACCAGAGGTTGCTGAAGGGGTTTTAGCTGGAGTTTGGAAAATACTAGTCGACGAAGGAGTAAAGGAGAAAGTGGGCGCGCTGGGAGTCGCGCTAGTGGCCGGGGTGTTAAAAATCGAGGTGGGTTGACTAGTTTCGGCAGGTTTGCTAGAACGACCAAATAATGAAGTACTGCCGTTAGGTGTAGATGGAAATGGGGGAGCAGATGGAGTCACAGATGGGGACCTGGATAGGGTTTCCGGAGCCTTTTCGACTTCTGCTGCAGGTGCAGATGGCGCTGAGGGTTCTTCCGGCTTCGCAATATGTCCAAACAACGAAGTTCCAGTAGTGGGAGGCTCCGGAGCCGGAGATTTAGCCGAAGAGGGTCTATCTTCGGTTGCGGATGTTGCTGGTGAAGGCTCCTTCGGCTTCGAGATACCAAAGAGGCTGAATGGAGTAGATGTGGGAGCCGAAAAAGAAGTGGAAAACGATGGAGTCGAAGAAGTCGTGGTCGCTGCGCTTGATGCTTGGGCCTCAGGCTTGCTAGCCTGTCCAAATATCGAGCTACCGGACGTAATGGAAGGGGTGAATGAGAATTTCGGAGACGGCTGAGTAATACTCGACGCAGGAGCAGCGGAAGAAGTAGCAGGCTGGGTAGCCTCATCTGGTTTTTTCGCGATTCCAAAGAGTGCGCTGCCACCGGCTGGCGTCGTGTTGAAAATAGATGAAGAGAATGGTTGGGAAGTAGAGGATGTAGCGGGCGCGACAGCTTTGAAGGCAGATGTCTCAAAGGGAGACGGTTTTGTCACTGAGGCAGTGAATGATGGCTGCGAAACGCCGGAGACATAAAATTGACTGGTCCTATTTTCATCGATGTCGTTTTTGCTAGGTGGTGACATTTGCATCTCGTCAATTGGCTTACTAGTTTGAGAAGTAGTACCGAATATATTTGTGGATGAAGACGACGGTGCAAAAATGTTGTTTCCAGCTGACTTGCTGAAAATAGGGGCAGATGTTGATGGTGGCGTAGAGGCGGCGGGGGCAGCTGAAAAGAGTGAAGCACTTGTGGGCGCGGAACTGCCTCCAAAAGCGAATGGGGTCTGCTGTTGTTGTGCTTGGGAGGAGCCAAATATCCCACCAGTTGACGTTTGCTGACCAGCTGTATTTTGCGCGTCTTGGTTTGTAGTAGTGCCTGGAATCTTGAAGGTGTTTCCCTGGAAGCCCTGAAAGCCTCCTCCTCCCCCCTGGCTCTGACCAAACCCAGAGGACATACTAGCGAATGGATTCTTGATCTCCTGGTTCGTTGATGCTGAGAAGCTGAACGACGATGGTGCAGAACCTGCCTGGCTACCGAACAGCTTGGGGCCGGAGTTGTTTTGATCGCCAAAGAAAGAAGTTTGTGGGGTTGGTGTACCAGTTCCCGAGCCTGTCTGTGGGAAACTCTGAGACTGACCAAAACTAAAGCCGTTTGTCCCAGTCGAGGAGGTAGGAGGAACGATGTTCGGGTCGATAGTGGTAAAAGGGCTAGTAAATGATTGAGAGGCAGAAGACGCAGGGTTTGGAGAGGTTATGCGACTACGGTGTCGCGCCTGCATGATTCTGTAGAAGTTATTAGTACAAAGTGATATAGGAATTCATCTTTAAAAGCAAAACATAAATAAATAAGAATATAGTGATATGAAAGAAGAGTGAATCTCTCCTCCATGATCCCCAAACATACGTCCCAAACTAAAAGTGCGACTTGCCAATCAGTAGGCCAGCCGCAATATCAGAGGTGAGCATGACGTCTTGCTGAAGTTCGGCGTCTTGGTAAAAGCCTAGAGCTCGCGCGCGGATTGATCGCACCCTTGGGCTGACAAGCCAGAGGATACGCCGACCAGAGACGAGTGAAAAGGCAATGTCGATCAATCTAGCCCACGCAGAACCAGAGACACCGATTGTAAAACAAGGGGGAGGGGGGGGCATAGAGTCAAGTTGATGATGTCGAAGCCGCCGGGTCCACACTTCAGGGTGAGTGTAAAGAAGGCAACACAAGCCAGTTAAAAGGTACAAGCAACATCAAAAACAGCTCAAAGAGACAGCAGCAGAAACAGGAGCCATAACAGGAAAGCAGACGGTCGTAGATAAGGCTAGCTCTGGGGACATATCACATCTGTTTGTTGTTTGCAGATCTGCCGTGCCTAGTGAAGCTTCTGGGGCATATAAGGAGATCAATCCATAATAAAACACACAAGTGGTTCAACCAATAAATTGGCTCCCTCTACCCGCTCCGACCCGGAATGTGTGTGAATCTTGCAGCAAGGTGAAAATGAGGTGGATGGGAGGTAAAAGGTGAAAGTGGCAGAGCTTCAAAAGACCAAGACAAAAAGAAAGGAAAAAAGGCAACCATCAAAAGAAAACAGAAAAACTTATAAAAAGGCCAACTCACTTCCTATTAGCCAACTGCGCGGCCGTAGCCCGCTTAGGCGCATCACTTAAATTCGCCGACATCTCGTTTCCGAATCCACCTGCAAGATCCTTCCCGCCCTGAACCTGGGCAGCTCTTTTCGACATCGACAAGTGGGGGGGGGGCGCACGATGTTGACGTCGCCAATCCCTCCTCTCCTCCGCAGAACGAACCGGGCGGGGAAGAAAACTTAGAAACACGACAGTCCCGGTGACTTGGGGAGGGATTTCAGAGGAATATGAAGGGATGAGGACAGAATATTTTGTTTGAGTTTAGATTTTCCCGACTTCCTCCTCGATGCTTTTTCTTCGTTGGTGGGAAATATTCGAATCGTGTGCGATGGGGGGAAACGGTTTTCGGATTAGAGGAGAGGGATATTATTAAGACATCGACAGGTAAGAAGGTCTGCGATATGTGTTGTTGATCCACCTATGATCGGTAATCCCACCGTGATGAGGAGAGTGAAGGGTGGTTGGGGTGTGAAAAAAAGTGAATATTAACAGAATTAACAAGTCTGTTGAAAGAGGTCAGAATTATTGTTGTTCTATCGCCAATGTATTGTTATTTTTCTCCCTCATTCACGGTCATTTCCATTTCCAGAGTCGAGAGGGGTTGGTAGGTATAGTAGTAGTAGTCAGTAGTAGCAGTTGTTGTTGTGGAAACCCACCTAAATAAGTTAAAAAAAAACCAAACTTTTTTTTTTTGCCCCCAGAACACCAACGCGACAGTGAAGTGGTCGGTTTAGGGGAGGCAGGACGGACAGGGCACCACCGGCAACAAACAAGCAAACAGACAGCAGCAACGCTATGAGGTGGTAAAACCGGCAGAAAGGAGAGAAAAAAGAGTAGAAATTGCTGAAAGAGAGGAGAGGGTCGAGATAGCAAAGTTGCTGTGAGGAGGGAGTTGAGGTCGGTAGAGGTTGTTAGAGGTTGAAGTGGTGGTTGTGGTGGTGGTTGTGGTGGTGGTGAGGTTGAAGACTTGAAGTTGAAGTTGGGAATGATGGCTAGTTCCTGTTTGGGTTAGGCTGAATTTAGAGTCACGTGTTGTCAAGCTGGAGTCAAGCAGTATAGACACCTAGGCACAGAGTATACATATATATAGGGGATTTTGCTTGACAGGGCTTATCTACAAGGCGGTTAAGAGGAAATATCTACGATTGCCTCGAAGCTACGGGACCGCAAAAGTTATATATACTAGTATATATAAAGAATATATCCAACATCAACTCAAAACTAGCCCCCAATGGCTCGAGGTGCATCACTTAGAAATCCATCCACCTATGGATAAATCTATAGGGACAAAGTCTTCTCCAAAGGTCTCCTATCATCAAGACTAAGGAGAGCAATGGGAATATAAAACCATATTGTATATCTGCACTTGAGGTAACGGGGGTTCCTAAGTAAGAAGACGGGCAGAGGTTTCTGGAGGCCTCATGTATATACTGAATATATTATGAAAGATATTCCCGGCAGACCAGGACATCAAGAAATTAATGTAGGGAATATATGTAGAAATATATTTGTGGGCATTAAATAAAATCAAGAATATATTATCCTCATTCCATCTAGAAAATATGTGGTTTTTTTCTTTTCTTTTTTTATCGACATCTCCCTCCTCTTCTCTCACACTTTCATTCGTCCATGGGGGAGTTATTTACTGTAATATACAGCTCAACCCAGGACTTAACCTTTCCCCGCCCTCCACCAACCAACCACGTAGCGTTGCAAACGAAGACTGTACAAACACATGAAAGGGAAAGGAAAGGCGGAGCAAAAGTGTATCTAAACAGAAAAGAAAAAAAAAAAGCTGGGGAAATATATACAGTAAAAATCCACATCCAAAAAAGAAAAAACTAAAAAAAAAAAAAAGCCCAAACCAGAGAGAAAGACCGTATAATACATTTACAGCTTAGCCTTGCTCTGCGCCTTTTTCAGGATAGGCTCCATCTTGGTCGCCTTCATGACATTGCCCTTGATCTTCA